>JARHVA010003582.1:1272500-1297500 GCA_037957365.1 Torreya grandis
ACCCTAAAATTCTTTATTGAATTTAAACCATTCATCACCAAAATGTTATCCAACAAATTCATAGTGTCTATGCCACTTAAAATAGACATCATGGACATAAAAAAGAAATCAGAATTTAAAAATGTCAAAGATTTTCCTTCTATGTGTACCGTGAGGGTTTTAAAATTACATGTTGGGTTCCCCAAGTGTGGAAATTGCTTACCTTGGAGGAGTGCAGTATTAATTGGAACCTTACCCTCAAAAGAAAACTTACATTTCCTTGCAAAATCAAACTTTATAGATGATTGTCCATTGCCCCTTTTTAACTTGTTCCATGCACACATATTCAGCTGAAGTGACCCATTTATCCCCTAATTATTATCATCACCAAGTATCCTCTTGGTTTTAAACCTTGGGGTGTTTTTAACCAGCTAAAATGACACCTTTTTTGGTGTGTTTCCAAATTGTATGCTAGGCTGAAATAACATACAAGACTCATAATTTTTTGAGTGTATTTGCAAATTTATCCCTATGTCATTTTTATATTTCTTAATTCTCATCAAATATGGAACTTTACTTCCCCTTAATACCATTTTTAAGCACAAATTTTCAAAATTGGCAAGAAAAAGAGGGATTAAGTAATTATTTCCATACCTTAGGAATCAACTAGCATTACTCCTGTCAACAAACCTTTCACCTTAGCATGTCTTAGGACCCACATTTTAGGATACTTTAGAAACCAACTTATGAAAAGAAGACTTTGAAAGTCCGTTTCATACCTTAGAGGTTGTCCTATGCTCCCAATATTGAATTTGTTGTATTAGAAACCTTTTCCCACTTTTCCTTAACTGATTATGCCATGTACGAGACTTTTTTCCTTCATGATAGTTAGTTATTCCAACCCAAAAAATTCCACTTGCCTAGCTGCTCCTACATGAATTTATTAATGTATCATGTTTTCCATTCTTTTGGACATTGCCCCTTTGGGTGCCCTATCTTGCAAACCATGTAATATCACTACCTTCCCATTGGCATAAAATTTGAGATCTATTATTTGGTAATTTTATGTGTACTCCCCAAGAGAGTGCAACCATTGTATTCCAAGCACAAGGTTAGTTTCCTCAGTACCAACCACATAAAAATCATCTTTAATGAGGTGTGTCCCCATCATTATGTTAAGCTTGGAAATTTTAATGGTACAAGGGATGGTAAAGTCATCCTCTACAGTCACATGAAAACCACTAAATTTAATAGATTATAATCCATATAAATCCACTAATTTTTGTCAATGAAATTATGTGTGGCTCCACTATCAATAAGAATAATGACCTCCATATCTTTCAAACTACCCTTTACATGAAAGGAGTAGTACTTAGGGGTTTCTGATAGGGAATCAAAAGTTCTCTCCAAGTCTTCTCCACCAAAAACTTTCCAAATTCCCCTCATGATAAGAGGTTTCCCCTTCCTCTATATCCTCATTTTTTCCATCTGAATGCACTTCAATGTAATTCACTTGACCTTTTCCATGATAATGGTGACCTGATGACCAAGGATATTTAAAATCAAAATACAACATATTCTGCCTCAATTAATTTCTTATCTCAAAACTCCCTCTTGGTATCTCTCTTTTCTAATCTAAACATTGTTGGTTTGGCCTTACAAACTTTCCTATTCCATGCTGATTAGGATTATCCAATTTCCCCAAAGGAGATGATCTAGGTGGCCCAAAAGTGTTACGCCTTAGCTTCCCCCATTTGTTGTATTTCGTATGTCCATAGGGCTTAAAAGAATTAGTTTTATGAAAATTAAAGGTCATAATTTTATCTTGTGGTATTGAGGACTCAAGATCAAAAGCCTTTTGAATGGCTCCTTGGAGAGTGGAAGGATCAAAAGCCTTAATCAAACCTATAATCAAATAAGTCAAACCTTCCATGAAAAGAACCACTACTCTTCTTTCTAAAATATTCGTAACCATGACTGAAAGCCTCTAAAATTTAGTTACATAACCTTCCACTATATTTTTTCTTTGGCTGAGCCAACTCTCTAAAACACAATTCAAGATCAACCCTATCAAATTGCTCAATAATCCTCTTACTAAATTCCTCTTATGATGAGTTGAGTTGGTGTCCTTGATTAAAAAAACCATGATACCACCATTCATGGGGAGCCCTTTCCAAATGAAAGGTAGAAAATTTTGTGGCCTCTTTCTCTAACATAGGCCTTAGTGAAAAATATGTATCCACCTTTTGGATCCAAGCCCTAGCTGAAATTTTGGGGGAACCATCAAAATTTGAAAGTGAAAGCTTACCCAAAGCGTGGTGGATTCCTCTTTGGCTACCCTTGTGTTTTTGTCCAACCCTATTGCCTCCCATTTAACCATGCTTCTAAGAAGTGAAAGATGAATAATCCATTTTTTCCCTAAAAGGCGCTGGATAAGTCATGTATTCATCATAATCTTTCAATAAAGTGTCCCTCAATTAGGGTTGTGATTATCCATCAGGAATGGTCACCTTATCCTATAATAAGTTAGGTTGGTTAGGAATATGTGAAGCTCCTCCAATACACTTAGAAGGCTGATCCATGAGGTTGTGACTTTCTGAAGCACTACCATACCCATTAGATGGTTTGTCACCCTTCATCTCCTTCATAGTTCATATAGATTCTAACATCATGGTCATTATTTATTCTTGGGCTTGTGTGTACCTATCAAGCCTTTGTTCCTCCCTATTTTTTGCCTCTTCTCTTGATTGACCCAGGTGAGACATGTCTTCTATTTGCATAATTTCCCTCACTTTCTTCTTTCTCCTCAAGAAATATGTTATCTCTCCTTCACCTTCTTGCATGTATAACTGTAAAACACATAACTAGACAAGATTTGGCTTTGATACCACTGTAATGCCCCCAAAAAGATGATTAGATGAAAATTAAAAATACTTATAAATCCTCTTCAAATTGAAAAATTTATAATTTAATTGTAACAAACCCTATCTTCCAATAACCCTTCAAATACACTTTAAAAATAGCTTAAAATTATGCAAAAGCCTAATCAATTAGTGGTTGATCAAAACATGAAATGATAGCCCTTCAAAATCAGATTTTCTTCTTCAAACCCTAGTCATTCTTGGATATAAAATAAATCTAAAAATTGTATGTGTTTCTTATGCCAAAAAATCTTATCAAACCCTCGATAAATTGCATAAAATATATTTGCAATAAAGGTAAAATTGTTATGAATATTTAGATGGCTAAAAATCCCAAATCCCAAATCACCAAATTGGAAAAATATGATAAAATTACATAATTAAATTCAAGATAATTTTTCCTTCATAAAAGGTCCAAACGTCTCCCAAACCAACTCACCACCATGTAGAAAATTGTGAATAATTTTAGAATTACCCCTAGGGCATAAAAACACCAAAAGTGTGAGATTTCACTCTCAAATCAAGTCACCACTCTCCCATATCAAGGTGCCAACCTAAAAATAGCCTATTGGTGTCTAAAACACCCTTGAACGACTAGTTGATTTCAATGATAACATCTGAATGAAGTTACCTCATAGAAGAAAGAGGGTTTATGTCCCCTAACTTCATTTGTTTGAAGGGTTTCATATTCAAAGCAATTAGATTAGCATTTCCATGATAATAGACCAAATTTTAAATATCTAAAACATTTCATGCCCTCACCAAATGATTCCTTTTCACTTTTTAGCCCTCCAAGTGTGGTGCCCAAAAAGAGTAAGGGAAGGTAAATTTAAAAATGTTTTATAAGACCTTTCCTTATGATATTTTTATTAAAATTACTTAAGACTTTATGACCCTTAAAGGTCCCCTATTTAATTAAAATAAGAAACATAAATCACTTTTCAAAAATTACTTTTACAAATATTCAAATAAAACATTCAATATTTACTTCCCTTTATACTTGTCCCTTAGCCCCCAGAAATAGTTTAAAGCTAAGGGTCTTCCACAATGTCCCTATTTAAAGAGGGACATGACATTGATAGAGGGTAATATTGCCAACATGAAAATGTTTTGGGAGAGAAAATCAATGAAGGGACTGGAAAAAAAAGTAAAATACCTTTGGTACATAAAGTGTAATGAAGAGAGACATACATTATTTTTGCACATGCTTCAATGTAAAGGTGGTTTTCACTACATGTGAGGTCTATCACAAGGCATGAACAGACTATTATAATTATCCTTATATGATAAATTTAAATATCAATGCTTATACTTATAGTTATAGACTATTATACTTCTACTTGTAGACTATTACTTCTTGAACAAAAGAATATTTTCTAAGTGCCTACAAATGACTGTGAATGCCCAAAATAGGGTTTCTTAAAGGTTTCAACTACTTAAACCTTGAAACAAGTGAGAATTCTCCTTAAATTTAATTTATTGTGCTTTATTTAGGAAAGGAAAATATGAATGGAACAAATCTAACCAATATAGCCCTTTTGGTTGCAAGAAAAGCAAGTTTCCTCATAGACATAACTTGTTACAATGGCAAACTATCAATAAAAATTTATTTCTTATTTTTGAGGCCTTTTGGATAAAAATTTACATTACCACCATGTATAGGATGGTGATTAACTCCTATGAAAACATTCTTGGTATTTAATTACACCTGATTAGGATATAGATCACTTGTTTTAACCTTAAGATGGCATTTCCCTAAATATAAGATGCAAGCCATAATGAAATATCTCTATCTTCATGGGCTCATGGGTTAAAGATGACATCACCACCATGTCAGGGTGGGGATTACTCTCTATTTATGCATTATTGGCATTTTATTATTCTTGGTTACGAGATGGAGCACCCGTTTCGACCTTAAGACCACTTATCCATACAAGGCAAAATTGGTGTTTTTAAGACAAACTTTGGACAACCATAAAATAAAAACTATAAGTCATATCCATGAACCAAAAGAACCATCATGTATATGTTGAAATCCTATACTTTCACCTTTAATCTCTTATATTTTAAACATATAATAACTCATGGAAGAGGATTCAATGATCGGTCATAAAATGCAACTTTCATGTAGTTAAGAGACATGTTATTTACCTCCAATAAACATTTCCATTTTAGGGATGTCTACTTAGAAATACATCAATTATAAAACCTTGGGATGTTTAATTTACATGCATTCCCATATCCATGGCCTCTGAATCCATACACATACCATTTTTTGTAACAATTCTAGCCTCGAGAAACATTGACAAGATGCAAAGCAATAGTGCGAGATCTCTATCTCAGGGGGTCATGGGTGAAAAATAACATTACCACCACATCAAGGGTGATGATTAACCTCTAGGACCCCATTATTGGCATCTGAATACACCCATTTAGGAGATGAAGCACCTGTTCTAGCCTCAAGACCACTTGTCTTAGATGCAAGATGCAAGCCATAGTGCAAGATCTCTATCTCCAAGGGCTCATGGGTGAAAAATGGATTTGACAACATGTCAGGGGTGGGGTTTAAACTATAGGACTATATTATTAGCATATAATTAAGCTTGATTAGGAGATAGAGCACCTATTTCAACTTCAAGGCCACTTGTCCTTAGATGCAAGATGCTAGCCACAATACAAGATCTCTATCTCTAGGGGCTTATGGGTGAAAAATAACATTTCCACCATGTTGAGGTGGGGATTACCCTCTAACAATAGATTATTGACATTAGAGTATGCCCAGTTAGGAGATGGAGCACCCATTCCCACCTCAAGACTACTTTTCCCTATAAGGCAAAATTGGTGTTTATAGGCAAAGTTTGGATAGCCATAAAATACAAATGATAAATTATATCTATGAACCAAAAGAACTTTCATGTGAATTACAAAGTCTTATAATTATACCCTAAATCTCTCAAATTTTAAATCATTGATGAATGCATGGAAGAGGATTCAATGATTAGTCCTTAAATGTAACTTTCATGTAGTTAAGAGACATGATTATTTACCTCCAATAGACATTTCTATGCTTCTGGGACCTCCAATTTGAAATACATCACTTATAACACCTCATTATGTGCAATTTACATGTGTTACCATATCCATGTCCTTTGAATCCATGATAGATACCCTTTTTGAAACAATTCTAACCTTGAGAACATTGATAAGAAATGTTGTTAAGATGCAAGCCACAATGTGATATCTCTATCTTTAGGGGATTGTGGGTGAAAATTGACATATCCACCATGTTGAGGGTGGAGATTAACCTATAATAACCCATTATTAGCATTTAAGTATGCCAATTTAAGAAGTGAAGCACCCGTTCTGGCCTCAAGACCACTTATCCCTACATGTAAGATGCAAGCCACAGTGCAAGATATTTATCTCTAGGGGCTCATGGGTGAAAATTAAAATTTATACCACATCAAGGTTGGGGATTAACCTGTAATCATACATTCCTAGAATTATATTACGCTTGGTTAAGAGACAGAGCACCCATTCTACCCTTAAGGCGACTTATCCCTAGATGCAAGCTATAGTGCAATATCTCTATCTATGGGGGATCATGGGTGAAAAATAACATTTAAACTATATCAAGGGTGCATATTAACCTCTAGGAATTCATTATTGGAATTTTATTACATTTGGTTAGGAGATAGAACACACATTCTAGCCTTAAGATCACTTGTCCCTATAAGGCAAAAATGGTGTCTTTTAGGCCAACTTTGGATAGTCATAAAATAAAAACTATAAGTCATTTACAAGAACTAAAAGAACCATCACATGAATGTTAAAGTCCTCTACTTGCACCCATAATATATATCATTTCAAAGCATCGATGAACTCTTGGTATAAGATTTAGTGATCCATCCTAACATGCAACTTTCATGTAGTTAAGAGATAGATTATTTGCATCTAATAGACATTTCTACTTTCGATACCTCTGATTCACAATCCATCACTTCCAACACCTTAGGATGTGAAATTTACATGTGTTCCCAATCCATGGCCTTTGAATCCACATGGATACCATTTTTTGTAATAATTATGGCCTTGAGTAGCATTGACAATAAATGTTATCAAGATACAAGCCACAGTGTGAGATCTCTATATTTGGGGGCTCATGGGTGAAAAATGACATCACCACCATGTTTAGGTTATGATTAACCTCTAAGACCCCATTATTTTCATCTGAGTACGCTTGATTAGGAGATAGAGAACTCGTTCTGGCCTCAAGACCACTTGTCCCTATATGCAAAATGCAAGGCATAGTGCAAGATCTCTATCTTTAGGGGCTCATGGGTAAAACTTGACATCATCATCATGTTGGGGTTGTGGATTAACCTATAGGACCACATTATTGGCATCCAAGTATGCCTGGTTAGGAGATGAAGCACGTGTTTCTGCCTCAAGGCCACTTGTCCCTAGATGCTAGATACAAGCCAGAGTACAAGATATCTATATTTGGGGGATCATGAGTGAAAAATGACATATCCACCACATAGGGGGTGGGGATTACCCTCTAAGACTACATTCCTAGCATTCGAGTACACTCAGTTATTAGATAAAGCACCTATTTCAGCCTCAAGGCCACTTGTCCCTACAAGGCAAAATTGGTGTTTTTAAGGCAAACTTTAGACAACCATAAAAAAGAAACCATAAGTCATATCTATTAAATGAAATAACCATCATGTGTGTGTCAAATTTATCTACTAGTACCCTGAATATCTCTGATTTAGAAACATCAATGAACTTGTGGCATAGGATTCAGTGATCAATTCTAAAATACAACTTTCTTGGCATACAAGTACACCCAGTTAGGAGATAAACCACTTGTTTAGGCCTCAAGACCAATTATCCCTAGATTCAAGATGCTTCTCTGCTAATGTTGTTAATTGTGTGAAGATGGAATCATATACATAAATTGAAAGGTAAAATAGCCAATCATCTACATGAATTGAAAGCTTCTCTTAGCTTCGAGAATACAAAATTCTCTATTAACAGTGCCAACCACATGAAGGTGGAAGCTAATTTGGCACCAATAACCTACAAAAAATATGTTACTAAGTAATTATATTTATATTTATATGTGATACGTAAGAAATAAATAAAATTTGATAAAAATAAACACATTTACATTTGATAAGTCAGCATAAGTTAGGATTTCAATCTAAAGAACCACTAGGATTGACTCTATTCTTTATGGTAGAAATAATTGCTTCATGATCATATTCACAAACCTTCCATTGATTCCTTTTTAATGGATTACCTTGATATTTATGGAACTAAACATTTGTTTCAAGAATTAGATTTGAATAGGGGAGTATCTTCCTATATACTTTGTAGTCTTCTAAAAACCATACATTTGAATTTTTGATAGGCTAACATCGAATCCAAGTTCCAGTAACTACCACAGACCCAATGGGATAGTGATTGTTTCCCCATTTATGATTGTAGAAGACAATTTCTATTTTTCATCTACATACTGACATAAGTAGTAGTTTGTCCCCTCCTCGTTATCCTCATCTACAATAACTGCATAAACATGCCCTATATCATAAAACAAAACATGATTTATGAACATGATCTGTTGATATATTTACTAAATTTAGTACATGAACCACATGTTAAATAGATGGTACCGGGTTTCACTAGATCAGATACATGGTCAAAGTCATGTGATGATGTCAGCTCTATAAGTTGTAATGTTGGTAGAACCTAATAAGTGTCAATTGGAACTAGAGGCCTATAATTCCATTCATCTACCCATTCTTGTGACTCGCACTCATTCTAAACAAATTCAATGTATACAAAAAAAGCATGCCATGTGCCTCGTATGAACCATCCAAGAACCTGTGCTTGAGCTACGAAATGAGTGTAGCTCACTTGATCCTGTTATTATCATACAATCTTCATATCTTGCCAATTGTTCATCCTCCATCAGACAAAAATATCTATGATCAATGGTCTTTTATTGAGCACCACGGCCCATAATTTCATTACACAATTCAACTATGTTTTTTGCATTTGTCAAATCAACGACCTCTTCAAACTTCAAGTCCTCTCTTATAGACACTCTATTGACATATGCTCCTACACCATCATGATCCCCTTTTCCATGGCATGCTTCAGTGAAATTCCAAATATATTGTACACTAGTGGTCACATGCATCCTACTCATCTAGTAGAACATCTGTGCATTATTAAATTGTGATGTGGAGTTATCTGACCAAATATAATGTTGACTAAAAGTAATTTTCCTTTCACTCAACTTGCTATAAAATATTTGAAAACAACCTTGCACATACTCTGAAGAATGTGTTCGATCATCGTTGACAAAGAAGTGGTACTCAATTTTTTTTGACCATACTCTGTACTGTCAAGTAAATGCATGAAAACTATATGCAGAAAAAGGGAAACTTGTATTGAATGGTAGTATTGTGACTGAACCTCTCTTTGTGGTTGCGATGTGTAATTCTTTGCAAAGTAAACTACCAAAACAATAGTACCAAGTGGAAATGTCTCCTTACTTAGCTTGAATTATTTATGTACTTTGTTGTCAAAAAACATTTAGTATAAATTATTTTATATATTTAGATTAGTATGGCTAAGGACTTGGATCGAAGGGTTTCAATACATGTCCTTTGTGGAATCACTTTAAATTCTCATGGAGGGAAAAAATGAAATGTTTTTCCAATATCATATTAAAAAGTTCTTACATTATACAAAAACATAAATGAATTATCAATTTTGTTTAGTGCTTTCATTTAATTGAAAAAATTATTTATATAAACTAATTTTTTCTTAATTTTTAACTTTGTATAAACTACATTTTGAAGAAAGCCTCAAACAATAAAAACAAATAAAACCCACAATTTTATTTCCAATCAATAAATTCATTACTAGATTAAATAATTATAAACTACAAATAAATTAATACAACAAAAAAAACTTATTAATATTATAAAATAAAAATTTACGGTAACCTACCCACCCATACATTTAGTGAATGAGATCAAACCAAACTTGCATTATTGATATTTTTATATAAAATTTTAATTGATTTAAAAAAGAAAAATGCAAAGTCTGTTTTAAAAGTTATTATATATCATGTTTATATGATTTACAAATTTTGGACAGTTGTCCACTTGTTTGAAACTTTGAACTTTTATACCATAAAGGAGAAATGCACGCAAACGTTACACAGAAAAGAACACTATATTTTCATAAAGAATAGATTGTCCACGGGTGCAACACGTGTGTCCCATTCTAATAAAGATAAAGAATTGGTACGTCTTTGTCAGATAAAATCGCTGAACTATCTCGCTTATGGACAGCTGTCATGTGTTACAGCCTCTAATGCTCGGCGTATTTATTAAGTGTTAATTAATATTTTTAAGTAAATAATTTATTTTTTTATTATTAGACTAATTTAAATGTTTTTAATAAATTTTTGAACTTTTGATAATATCAAATTTTAATCTTTTTATATTTACGTTTAATTTTTGTAAGCAATTGATTAAATATTTAAATGTTTTCTTATAATTTAAATGAAAGGATGAAAGTTTAATTATTTTTAAAAATATAAAATACTTTTTAACTTGTCAAAATAAATAAAATTATAAAAACAACTTTTAAATAAATTTTTTAATTTTAAATAAAGTTTTGAAATATATTTCACCATAATTAGCTTATTCTATTATTTATATGGCTCAATGAAATTCTACAATATAAATATTATACTAATTAATTATTTTAACATTGTTATTGTTAATGTATTTCTTAAATATTTAGTTATATTCCATTCTAAAATATATTAGGTGAAAACACTCTTAAATTATTATTTTTATTGTTTTGTCAATAATTTGTATGACTAGTGTTTCATTAATTTGATATACATTTTTATAATGAAACAAATTATTGAAAATAAATATTATATAAAAATTTAAGTTTAGAGTTGTCTCACTTTAAGAAATTATTGTACTTACATGAAGATCATTATTGAACATTCATACTACCAATATATTTTTTATTTCTTTCGATTATATATCTACATTTACACATAGGGGAGCACATACAAATTTTTTAACACACAATGTATGATTATATTTCTTGTTGTGTTATTTTTTATACAAATCAATATTTTCACAACAATGCAAATATGATATATTTTTACACATAATATTTGACTACTCATTAAAAAAAATAACACAAAAAAATTGAATATTTTATTGGACAGTCAAACATTCAATATGGAAATGAATGTGAAATACAAACTCATCTTATGTATCAAAATAAATACATTTCTAAATTCAAATTTCAGAAGAATCAAAATCCTTAACATTGAAAAAGTATCATTTTAACATTAAAAATGGCCATACTCTTTACATTTATTGAAGATGAATTCTATATTTCAATCAAAATAAATACATTTCTAAATCCAAATTCTAAAATTTATGTTGAAATAAATATTAAGAACACGTGTTTGGCCGTAAATAATTTGAAAATATCCATTAGGTATTATAGTTCTACTGTAATTCCTTTATATGCATCACATTTATTTCTAATTCCTTTACAGGTCAATCCTCAGCGTGAAATTTCATTTCAGTCACTCTTAAAAGGAAAAAGATATATTAAAGACCATAGGTTGTTATTGGTGGGAAAGAATGGGAATAAGCATTCTGTACTGCTGCTACCGGCCAAAGAAGAAGGAGGAAGTGCAGGTCATCATTTCCAATGGGGAGGCCCGCCATTTCTACGCACCCATCACAATACGCGATCTTCTCTTGCAATATCCCCACCACTACTGCGTCCCCCACGCCCCGGGAACGAGTCTCTCCGCGAACGACGAACTGGAAGGCGGCAACACCTACCTGTTGTTGCCGCTGCCCAGGCTCTTTCCAGACAACCGCCCAGCCTCGAACTCGCGATCGTGTGATAAGGGTAATCGCGCCAAGACATGGGAGCCCTCGTTGCACATGATCGCAGAAAACGATAGTCTTATGCAACCCAACACGGATCACAAGTCCGCCAGGAAACAGGAGAAAAAGATCGTTAAACCGGCTTCGATAAAACCTAAACACACGTTAAATAGGAACGCGTGGTAAGTAATTTTTCCTTTTCTTTGGAGTTAAGGGTTTGTTTTTGGGTTTGGCAGGGGAGGGGAGGGCAATGGGCAGGGCATTCAGTTAGTTTTTTATTTGAGAATCAAATTCCATCTCCTCATGGCGATAGTAAGCTAAATAAATTCAACAAAATTAATTATCTTTCAATTTTTTATTTAAAATTATTTTTTTTCAATTTAATTCTGAATTTGTTTGATTTCTCATTCCAGGCACACTGAGAACGCGATGTGTATAGCGTATGTAGGACCTTCAGGTCTTATATTCTGATCCAGTAAGAAAAACCAAGTTCTTTCTTTACATCTCAAATGGAGATTTAAAAGGCATTTCTCTAAAATCATATACCCAATTTCTTCTCCCAAAACTTATCTGTTATAATAAAAATTGAATTGTCTAACAATTCCGGCAATGTGGGATCTCCTGCATTGATGATGTTGATGGCTTCGTTATATCTTTCTTATTTATGAAATGGGGCCCGAATACCAACCGGCCTTTATTGTAATTATTTGTATGCTCTATCTTCAATTATCAAATAATTGATGCATTTCAATTTTAAAATATATACATCTTGAAATATATATATATGTGTGTGTAAAAAAAATCATTGTACTAGTTTTGTTTTTCAATCGCCAATGATCCGAAAATTTTGTTCTCAATAGCTTCGATTGAATACATTCATAGCTTCTAGAAAGGAACAAGAGCCGCAAAGTGGAGTCCTGCCATCCAATGCATTGAATAAAAAAGAAATCCATTATCATAATTCCATGCATTACTATTTCTAATTGGAAACTCATTACTATTATTTAAATTAATAAAAAATATTGGAGATTGTCATTAGTATATATAATTTAAAAAATAAAATTTAAAAAATATTTATAAAATTAAATATGACTTAACAAAAAAATTATAAAAAAAAATTAGGTATTAAGTAATTAGATTATCATAAGGGAAGAGATCCAAGTGGAGGGGTTTTCTATTAGTAAATTTGATGTCATTCAATTATATTAATCATTTTAAATAATAAAAGGTATAAGTAGTTCTTATGAAAATGGAGGAGGAACAATTAAATCTACATTGACAGTCATCATAAAGGATGCTCTTATAAATATAATATGCATTTATGGAATTGAGTAATAGTATATGATTGTAAATGAAGAGAGAAACGAGAAATGGAATAGAGGAAGGGCACACAAATATTGGGTATAATATTTAATTTTTCTAGTTAGTGCAAAGCTTTCGTTCAATCGAAATAAATATTTAATTTCCTTTAACCATTAGCGTTTGGCTTAATCACTATCATTTTATTTAACTGTTATAGTTTATCTTAACACCATTTTAACATATGCTAATCGAATTGTGAGTGACGAAAATTGATCATTTTTGTGGGATCTACAAACACATCAACTGAAAATAAAAACATACCAATTAGTTAAGGCACTCCATCAAGAAGGGTTGATCTATATCTAAATTGATTGTATTGTGCTTGGGTTTGATATCCTCAACCTCTGTCAAATCTTGTATGTATTACTGACTATGCAAAACATGATAAAAAATATGACGATTAATAAAATAGATTTTAAAATACTTAAAATAGGTAACATAATTTTGAAGCTATTAAAATATAAAAACATGATTAAAATTTATTAAAACATTTAAACCATAACCACAATTACACTATTTTTTTATAATTTTTTAAATTAAAACTAAAATAAATGTAGAAAAAAAACCTTGGCCAAACCATTAAAGAGTAGGAAACAATTAAATTAATGTATATACATTGTTCTTAATTTCTTCAACTTCTAACATGAATTTTATTCATTGTTGAAGGGAAAAGTTCATCGTTGAAGGGAAAAGTTGATCATTGAAGGGAAATGTTCATCGTTGAAGGGAAAAATTGATCATTGAAGGGAAATGTTCATCGTTGAAGGGAAAAATTGATCATTGAAGGGAAATATTGAATAATAATATTAGATGTTATAGTTGTATATATTAGTGGCTTTAACAAAACTAAAAGTATGAGATGGATTTCATATTATTATTTGTGTGTGTGTGTGTGTGTGTGAGAGAGTGAATATGATTTTAGGAAAAGTACATTTTTGATAATAAATAGTAAGAAATTATAAGTGTTTTAATTTTAGGAATTTTTTTATGGTTTTTTTATTACAAGTTTGACATGATTATCAATGTTACTTTAATTTACTTACATAGAAACTTTTTTATTTTTATTTTTGTATTCCTAATTTTTTAATAGAAAATTGTATTCTTATTTGTAATTTGTATTTTTGTATAAGTAATTAGTGATCAACAAAATAATGTGTTTTGAATTTATAATAAGAAATGAGAAATAGATTTTTATTTTTTTTTTTTTTTTTAATTTTCTTTGTGAAAGAATGAAGAGTGAAATCATTCATACTTTATATATTTTTTATATCAAATAGAAATGTTAAAATAAATTATAATATTATATTAATCACATTTTATCTCAAAAATATGATATATTTTTTCTAATGTTTAATTAATTGAATATGATGAAATTATCATATTACTTGGGTATAATGATTTTTCTTTGTTTATGTAAGTGAAAAGAGAATTTGAGATTTGTTGTAATATTTTTCTTTTATGAAATGAGTATAAGTATTATTTTATTTTATTTTATAATAAATGATGTTAAGCATTTGATTTATATATTTTGTTGTTAGAAATAAATTATTTTATGTTTTGTTTTTGTATTTAGATTAGTATAAGTATGGATTTGGGATTAAGGGTTTCAATTATCATTTTTGGTGGAATTGTTTCGAACTTTCATGGAGGAAAACAATTTGAGATTTTTTTTCCAATATTATATTAAAAAGTTTTTATATTAATTTTTAACTTTATATAAATTATATTTTGAAGAAAGCCTTAAACAATAAAAATAAATGAAATCTACAATTTTACTTTGAATCAATACATTCATTATTAAATTAAATAATTATAAACTACAAATAAATCAAAACACACACAAAAATATTTATTATTATTATAAAATAAAAATTTACATATAACCTGTCCACCCATACACAAAAGTTTAATGAATCACATCAAACCAAACTTACATTATTGATATTTTTATATAAAACTCTAATTAATTTAAAAAAGAAAAATAAAGTGTAAAGTCTTTTTAAAAGCTTATTACATGTCATGTTTACGATTTACAAGATAACATTTCATATCTCAATATATTAAAGATAATTAACACTGTTTTAAATATTCCCTTTTAAACATTCGAGTTCTTCGTCACGAAGACAACTTAAGTTTACCTATAATTGTTAATAAAAAGTCTGGACATTTGTCCACTTGTTTGAAACTTTGAACTTTTTATACCATAAAGGACAAATGCACGCAAACCTTACACACAAAAGAAAACTATATTTCCATAAAGGAAGGATAGTTTTATATGTCCAACTTGCAACACTTGTGGCCCATTCTTATAAAGATAAAGAATTGATGTGTCTATCTCAGCTAATCACAAAACTATCATGAACCGCTGCCATGTGTTAGAGACTCTAATGCCTTCTAATTATATGTTCTTTTCAACACCGAACCATGTCCTTTATTTATTCAGTGTCAATTAATATCTTTTAAGTAAATTATTTATTTGCCTAATATTATTAGGCTAGTTTAGTTCAAGTGTTATTAATAAATTTGTGGAGTATAAAATTTTAATATTTTTATATATAAATTTGAAAGGTTACTTAATGTTTAATTTTTATAAGTAATTAATTAAATATTATTTTACGATTTAAAATGAAAGAATATAAATTTAATTATTTTTTAATATGTAAAATATTTTTTTAACTTATTGTTGACCCAATTTTGCCCCTCAGGTAAAATCTCGGTCACCTTCTACACCTGCTTTGCATGGCCAGTCATTTTGAGTTGCAAGGTCCGTCTTCAGGGTTTGACAGTTTCCGTTTCAGATCATTGGTTCATTGGCCTAGTTCGTTGGCGTTCACGGTAGCGAAAGGCAGAGTCTTCGAACGTTCATGCAAGGGGAGAAGAATGGAAAAAGTCGGGACGTTTAACACTTAGGCAAAAAAGGAAGGGCAGACAAAAATGCAGAGGGCGGCAAAATCGCCGCCCACAACACGAGCGTGTAAAAAGAGACCCCCTACACGCAATGCAGAGGGAAGCAAAATCACTGCCCACAATGCCGGTAGAGAAAAAGAGGCCACTGACATCGGCCGATGTCGGCAAAACTGCCGCGGTCGGCAGCTTTCATCGGCCGAGGTTGGCAAAACTGCCACGGTCGACATCTTATCGGCCGACGTCGGTAGTAGTCCTACATGCAATCCACTGCAGCAGGCAACAAAAAACCCCTGCAGAGCACAGAAAAAAGCTCGCCCAGTCGCCGGAGGAGAAGACCAGCATGCAAAACGAGGCAACAAGCATGGTCTTGGCAGACTTATGACATCATCAATAGTGTTTTTTCACTCTTCCTAATGAAACTTCTCTTGGCTCTTCTGATATAAATACACAGACTTGTTCATTTATCAAGAGGATCTTCTCACACTTTTGTAAAGAGCACTGCTCTCCAAATTTTCCACCTGATCAATAAAAGACAGTTTTTTACCTCTATTTGGATGGATCTTTCTGTGTATGCATTGAATGTTAATATGTGTCCAGTCATTGTCTCTTGATGCTCTCACAGGTTCAACACCAGCAAACCTGTGATCTACAAAGCCCCACTGTCTGTTGCTGCCAGGAGTAGAGTTCTATTTTGGAGGTATAGAACAGGTGAGGTCACTTACAGTGTGTATTTCTCAACACCTTGGTGAGCCCCTATTTCTTGTGCTTTCCATAAGAACCTCCCTGTCATCCTAGAGACCTAGTCTTTTCTGCCAGATCTGAGTGTATGTATGTTTTTTGCCTGATCCTGAGTGTGGATGTGGGAAGGTCGCTTACATTTTTGGTGTATCACCTCTTTAGAGTAGGCTGTTTGTTTTCATGCTTTTTCTCTCTCTCTTTTCATCCCCCCAGTATATCTATATATATCTATATTTTGCTGTCTAAAACAAACAAGATACATCAGAGGGAACTAGCCCATACCTAGAGACTCTCCTCTCCTGCTTCACCGTCCCACAGGCGAGAGAGGGGTTTCCATGTTGCGGGGAGAGGGCAAGAATCCGTTTTCCTGCCGCAGGGTGCACTTTCTAGCATCAACAGTTTTGGCACGCCCGGCGGGACCTCAAGTTTTCTAATGCAGTAAAGTTTCAAGACTGATGCTGGTCCTGTTAAAACTAATCAAGTTTCTTCAGCATCTGGCGACTCCGAGTTAAATCTGCTGGTTAAGCAGCCTGGTGCCATTCAAAAATCATCTACTTCTTGTATGTATAATTCTTTTGCAAAAAATCATGGATTTTGTTCTCCTTCATATAATATTGATCAGACTCAAAATATTTATGGAATCCCCTCAAGTAGCTTTCCTAGTTGCCCTGCAACTATGAGGGAGATGGCGTTGGATTTTGAGAAGCAAACAATGGAAATCGACAGGTTGGAAAAGCAGCACAAGTATCAGCAGGAACTGATGTATAAAGAGGAGTGCTTGTCTAGGCAAACACAAACCTTGCAGTCCATGAAGGAGGAGGTAAGAAAATGGAGAAATCCATCTATTCAAGGCAACCAGCCTTGCGTACCCCCTCCTAACCTAAAGAAAGCCCCCTCTTTTGCACCAAATCCATTTTACCAAATTGCACTTGCTCACTCCAACTCATCAAATACTGTTGCTCCCAATCCCGTGTGCTTGGCTTCCAACACCAAAGGGTATCAGAACAACCTCCCATGAAAATCAATCTTTTCAACTCCTTAGATCAGGAATCTTCCATTGAGAATAATACCACCAGCCAGCACGTCCCTCTTCTAGAAGCTCCTCCAACGCACCAACAGTGTTTTCCTTACATTCTTCAGCCTCCCCAAGTTTTCCAGCATGATGTGCAAATTCCAAGTTGGAGGAAGGAATGTCAAGGTCCAGCTCAGAGCTTTAGAGAGGATCATGCTAGCCACCTCCAAGAAAGACTCTTCTAGGAAAACCTAGCCAGACAAATTGAAGACTTAGAGGCTAGGATGAAGCTACTCCTTGAAAAAGAGTTAAATTTTTTAGACCTTGCGGAAGAGCCTCAGGTCCTTGTGGAAAACAAAGTTGCTGCCTGTTCACAAGAGCAGAATTAAAATTTAGGGATCCTTAATTGGGGGAAGACAATGGAATCATGGGGCAGCAAAGAAAAAGAAGAAAAGCAAGGTTTTTCTCTAAACCTTGAAGAAGCTGAAAATGTGCCTGCCTATGATGATACTGGCAGCCTTCAAGAAAAGCTTTTCCAAGAAGATCTGGGTAGGAGAATAGCAGATTTGGAATTCAGAGAGATTTCCCTCAGTCAATGTGTGATGGACGGTTCAGACCAAACATCATATTCCATGCCTGAACACACCCCATCTACACAGTTCCAAGAGAGTTATCAGGTCGCACCTGATATTGATGAAGTGTTGACCAAATGGAGGGAGGAGAATCATTTGATTCTAGCTCAAGGGCTGCCCCCTCTCTCACATGCTTTCTCCACTTCGTCCCTTCTCGAGGAAGACCCTATTTTGCAAGAGGTAGGAGAGGAACAAAAGATCCAATCTGTAGTCTTTCAGGAGGCTGTTATGAGCAACAACGAAGAAGAAATCATCATTGATGCTCCTTGTGAAGACTTTATCAGTAGTAGAGAAGATGTAGGCCTTGCGTATATGCAGATGTTCCAGCAATTCGAAGAGGAACAAATGCATAGTAAGCTCTCTTCTCCTCTGTTTGATGAACTTCCTTGTTGTTTTGATGAAGATGACTACATTGAAGAATCCGAGAAAGAGGAAGATCAGGGGAATGTTCTTGAAAATCTAGAGACCCTGATCAGCAAAGAGGAAAAAGAGAAGTCTGTCTTTGTGGAGGAATGCCTTGAAGAATTGAGCTTTAAGCAGATAAGTGAAGTCTTGTGGGATGAGAAATCATTTTGTGAGCCCCTTTTAGACATTGCTACATTCGCCCTTCTTCAAGAAGGCCATGAGGAAGGAGAGGACGAGTCTGATAGAGTTTTTAGCGAGGCAGAAGGAAATGAATTGGACCATGATACATTACAGAAGAATTGTGCAGATTAGAAGGCTTACAGTGATAAATCGACAACAATTGATTTTTTGGTGAGGGGCACCAATATCAGGGACCAACATTTGACAGGCCTCCAAGGACAATTAGAGTACGTATATATCAAAGGCATGTTTGAATATCCACTCGATTCTCAGCCAACTCAGGTGACAAGCAAGAAGAGCAAGTCACCATCTCTCTTTTTCTTTTAGCTACTTGCCTGTCACGATAAGTCTCTTCACCAGGAAGGGGACTTGAGAAATTTTCCTTTCGATCCAGGAGGGATGCAAACATTTCTGGTTAGCTGTACATAATAGTTTGCTTTCAGTTGTTTTCCCTGTTTTCCCTAAGTGCAGTGGCATAGTTAGTTGTTTTCTTAGCTTTGTGTGTTTCCCTTTGTTTGGGGGTAAATTTTGTGTATTTGATTCTGGGATCTCAAAGCTATTGTGAACTCGCTTCAAAGTTACCATTTGACTCTGCACCCAATGGATATGTAAGGCAACTGGGTTCTAAGCATAGCAGGCACGCTTCCCCTGTGAGTCGCCAATTTGTTGACCCAATTTTGCCCCTCAGGCAAAATCTCGGTCACCTTCTACACCTGCTTTGTATGGCCAGTCATTTCGGGTTGCAAGGTCTGTCTTCAGGGTTCGACAGTTTTCGTTTCAGAGCATTGGTTCATCAGCCTAGTTCGTTGGTGTTCACGGTAGCGAAAGGTAGAGTCTTTGAACATTCACGCAAGGAGAGAAGAAGGGAAAAAACTAGGACATTTAACACTTAGGCAAAAAAGGAAGGGCAGACAAAAATGCAGAGGGCAGCAAAATCGCCGCCCACAACACGAGCGAGTAAAAAGAGACGCCCTACACGCAATGCAGAGGGCGGCAAAATTGCTGCCCACAACGCCGGTGGAGAAAAAGAGGCCACTAACATCGGTCGATGTCGGCAAAACTGCCGCGGTCGGCAGCTTTCATCGGCAAAACTGTCGCGATTGGCATCTTATCGACCGACGTCAGCAGTAGTCCTACATGCAATCCACTATAGCAGGCAGCAAAAAACCCCTGTAGAGCACAGAAAAAAGCCCGCCCAACCACCGGAGGAGAAGACCAGCATGCAAAATGAGGCAACAAGCATGGTCTTGGCAGACTTATGACATCATCAATAGTGTTTTTTCACTCTTTCCAATGAAAATTCTCTTGGCTCTTCTGATATAAATACACAGACTTGTTCATTTATCAAGAGGATCTTCTCACACTTTTGTAAAGAGCACTGCTCTCCAAATTTTCCACCTAAATCAATAAAAGATAGTTTTTTACCTTTATTTGGATGGATCTTTCTCTGTATGCATTAAATGTTAATCTGTGTCCAGTCATTGTCTCTTGATGCTCTCACAGGTTCAACACCAGCAAACCTGTGATCTACAAAGCGCCACTGTCTGCTGCTGCCAGGAGTAGAGTTCTATTTTGGAGGTATAGAACAGGTGAGGTCACTTACAGTGTGTATTTCTCAACACCTTGGTGAGCCCCTGTTTCTTGTGCTTTCCATAAGAACCTCCCTGTCATCCCAGAGACCTAGTCTTTTCTGCCAGATCTGAGTGTATGTATGTTTTTTGCTTGATCCTAAGTGTGGATGTGGGAAGGTCACTTACATTCTTGGTGTATCACCTCTTTAATCTATATATATCTATATTTTGTTGTCTAAAATAAACAAGATACATCAGAGGGAACTAGCCCATACCTAGAGACTCTCCTCTCCTGCTTCACCGTCCCACAGGTGAGAGAGGGGTTTTCGTGTTGCGGGGAGAGGGCAGGAATCCGTTTTCCTGTCGCAGGGTGCACTTTCCAGCGTCAACACTTATTAAAATTAATAAAGTTACAAAAATAATTTTAAAACTAATATTTTTTATTTTAAATAAAATTTTAAACTATATTTCATTATAATCATCCTATTCTATGACTTAATAAGATGGTCTAATTATATAGATTAACTAATAGTTAACATTACTAGTTTATTTATTAAATGTTTAATTATTCTACATTCTAAAATATAATAGGTGAATACATTCTAAAATTAACTTTGTTATGGTCTTTTCAATGATACTATACATTTTTATAATGAAACAAATTATTCAAAGACTATTTTCCAAAAAAAAAATCTTGTACATAATATATATTAATAGTTATTGTATTAAAATTTTAGTCTACACTTGCCTCATTTTATGTTTGAAACTATTACATTCACATCACTAATCACTATTGAACATTCATATTATGAATATATACTTTTTTTCTTTTGAATATATAAATACTCATGTACACAGGTGTATACATAACAATTTTAGCATACGATGTATGCTTTTATCTATATTATGTAATTTATAATTTTTATGTTATTTTTGATACAAATAAATATTTTCATAACACAAATATCACATAATTTTGTAAATTGAATATTTGAATGTCCATTAAAAAAATAGCACTAAAAGATTTAAATATTATATTAAGTGGTTAAACATTCAATGTGAAAATGAATGTGAAGTATAAAATCATCCAGTATTTTATATATCACAATTATTACATTTTATAGCCCTAATAACTACCAAGATAGTTATATAATTTACTAGTTATTAACATAAGCACTTAAAGTTGTGATGTTTTCCAAGAAGCCTTTAGATATCACAAGTATACATTGGAGCCATTTTAGGGCAAAGAAGAAAGTTTGTCAAGTGCAGACCTAGACAAGTTATACAATGTGAGATATGAAGGAAAATAAATGAAAGGAAATATGAGGCACATTAAATCAAGAAGTCAAATTTTAGTTTACAACATTTGATTAAAATTTGTTACACTTATAGAATTAGAAGAAGCAAGGCTCTTAACATAAAAAGGTGCTAATTTTAATATCAAAAGTGGTAGTACTCCTAACATTTTTTGGGAATGAACTCTAAATTTTAATCAAAATGAACACATTTCTAGATCTAAATTCTAAAATTTATCTCAAAATAAGTATTAAAAACACATAATAACTTTAAAATATCCAATAGATATTATGGTTCTACTTTAATTAATTTATATGCATCACATTTATTTCTATTTCATATTAGATTTGTAAATATATAACTAGGTCAATCTTCAACATGAAATTTCAGTCACTCTCAAGGAAAAAGATATTAAATACTAATGGTTGTTATTGGTGGGAAAGAATGGGGATAAAAATTATGTACTGTTATTTTCCCCTGCCAAAAGAGGAGGAGGTGTAGGTCATTTTTTCTAATTGAATTTTGAAATTGTTTGAATTATCATTTCAGGGACACTGAGAACGTGATTTGTATAGTGTATATAAGACTTTATTAGTTTATATTATGATACAACAAGAAAAAAAATCATTAAAAAAGAAGATTTGAGACACGTCAAACTAAAATTATACATACAATTTATTTTCCCAAAAATAATTTTGTTAAAATACAAATTGAATTATCTAACAATTTTGACAATGTAGGAGCTTCTGCATTAATGATGTTTTTGGCTTCGGCAATATATTTATTATTTATATTTATGAAATGAAGCCCTAAATACCAAACTAACCTTTTTTGTAACCATCTTTTTGCTTTATCTTTAATTTTCAATTATCAATTAATTAATTTATTTCAATTGAAAAATATATATATTAAAAAGAAAAAAGACACTATTGTTTTGCTTAGTAGTTTTGTTTTCTATTCACCATTGATCCAAAAATTGTGGTCTAAATAGCTTAGGTTAAATATCTTGGATTAGATCCATTCATAGCTTCTAGAAAGAAATGAGATTCAAAAAGTGGAGTCCTACCATCCAACACATTACATAAAATAGAAAACCATTATCATGACACCATGCATTATTATTTTCAATTTGAAACTCATTATCATATTTATTAATAAAATATATTGGAGATAAAATATATATAGACAATTTATTTTAAAAGGTGGGTTGTTAGTATTTATATTTAAAAATAGTAAAAGTTTAAAAAGATATTTATAAAATTAAATATGATAAAAAATATTATAAAATAAAATTAAGTATGATGGTAGTTAGATCATCACAAGGAGAGAGAGGGGTCCAAATTGAGGGCTTCCCTATCAGTAAATTCAATGACCATTCTAAATAATAAAAGGCATAAGTACTTCCTAGTAAAGTCATGGAGGAACAAACAAATCTACATGACACCCACCATGAAGGCCCATCAACAATATTAGCTTGAGCACAAATATTCCAACCCCTATTTGAGGAGGAAAGGTTATAGAATCCACTTAGAGAGTAGTTACACTACTATCATGGAACTAATAGATGAGATCCTTGCTGAGGGATGTTTAGAGAAATTATGCTCATAGCGCAAGTAACATTCCTTGGGTGATTAAGTAAGCCTTGTAAGTGTTGGAATTATAAATTTTTTTCCAGGTTGCCCCTGGATATGAAATAATATAAAGGTAGGACATACATTTTTTCATTAGTCCAAAATCATTATTAAAATGCTTCAAATTTATATGACACAAGGATACACCAATTTTGCTAATATGAGTGCATACATGAACTA
This sequence comes from Torreya grandis, assembly GCA_037957365.1. NCBI lineage: Eukaryota > Viridiplantae > Streptophyta > Pinopsida > Cupressales > Taxaceae > Torreya > Torreya grandis. The sequence goes on from JARHVA010003582.1 coordinate 1,296,275, forward strand.
TTAAAGATAAAAAAAACCTAGACCTATAGAGATGTAAAAGAATAGTAGTTGTGAAGGAATTCTGAATTAAATTAATATAATTCATCCACTAAGAAAAATATCCAAGAAAAATATTCCTCCAAGATATGGGCTTCAGATGTAAAGGTCAAAAAAGGTCATAAATCCACTTTGAAGCACATTACGTAAGTGGGAAAATCCTAAACAAATGCTTAAATGCCCCTATTCTATTACAAGTAAGACATTTTAGATAAGCAATATAAATTTCATGGATTTTTTCACATAATAAAAACCCTTGATAAACTAAACAACACAACAATATGAAAATTTTGGCTCAAATTTTGTCTGTCATATAATTTTAAGGAAAAAGGGCAAAGTCCAAAGTGAGTAATTCAATGCATACTAACTAGTAATTTCATAAAGAGAGAGAGAGAGAGAGGAATGGTGCTAAGAATTATTTAAATAAGTCCCGTGGAGTAAATATGGAAGGACCTATTAAAATTGCAATGCCAATATTTCCACTATGCAACAAGTGGTTGTAAACACAATTTATGCATCATAATATTAGGCATGAACTTTTGAATATACAATATGGGATGCAAGCTTTGATTCATGTAGTTTATGAAAGTGAAAGGTTGTTGTTAATGATGATGGGAGGCCACCAAATATTAGAATCATTAAAAGAGAGGATTAATCTAAACCCCTCCCAAGATCAATTGAAAAAAGATTTGATCAACTCAATTTATTTTCAAATGTTGTGGGAAAGAAATTATCCTTAAATCTTAACTGAGGTTTTGGTAATAATAATATTGGGGAAACCAATACACTTCTAGACCTTTTTTATTTCCACTAGTTGATTTCCACAACCTATTATTGTCTATTGATCAAAAAGATAATTATATGTTTAAATAAACCATGGTTAGATATATCTTAATCAATTTCAATTAATAATATATTTATGTATGCCATGTAGTGATTATTATCTCCATTTAATGTATTTTCAGTAATAGATTGGTTTGATGTATAAGTTGATTAAGCATTAATTATACCTACTAACAAAATTTGGTTAAATGTGAATGTTATTAGAATTTAGTGTATAATTATTGACTTTATATGTTATCATTATTATTGATGTTATCCATAATTTTCTATCTCATACTAACTACTTAGTGATTTTAAGGTGGATTTTGTATGGAAGGATTATGATGACCTATACTATCACCTTTCTC
>JARHVA010003582.1:1302500-1307500 GCA_037957365.1 Torreya grandis
AGCACATTATTCATGAGGGAAAATCCTAAGCAAATGTTTGAATGTCTCTATTTTATTACAAGCAAGATATTTTAGATAAGCAACACAATTTTCATAAATTTGTTCACACAATGACAACCCTTGATAAGCTAAGCAACACAACAAATATGAAATATTTAGCTCCAAATTTGCCTGCCATATTAGTTTAATGAGAAAGGGATAAGTATAAATAAATAAATTCAATGAATACTAACTATTAAGTTTAGAAAGAGAGAAAGGAATGGTGCTAAGAATTATTTAAATAAGTCCCTTGGAATAAATCTTGAAGAGCATATCAAAATTATGATGCCATTATTTCCTATTAGTGTAGGTTTTTATTTTTCCCTATTTTTTAATTAGGAAAATTGTATTTCTTGTGCATACATGGAGTTTTCCTACATTTGTGGGATAGGCTAGCTTATGTGGAGGTGTGTGTCATAGATGTGTCATAGGTGTCATAAGAATGTCATAAGTAACTCCCTTGATGGGAGTTACTTCTCTATTCTTAGCACCTTGTCACCACCTTTCATGGAGGAGTTATAGTCTATTCTTGGGGTGCCTTGTCCACCTTTTGTGGAGGAGTTACTTACGTACTCTCCTATATGTATTCCTCACTTTGGCCATCTCATGTTAATCAGATTTTGGTTTTCTCCATTTTGTCTTGTGTAATTTAGCTTCTTGTATAATTTCAAATTGCTTTAGCATCTATGTGGTGTGCACTTGCTTTATCTCATGTGATCACATCTCCATTGCATTTGCATTATCCAGATTCTGGCAACAACTCTAATATGGTATCAGAGCAACTCCAGTAATCGTGTGTCTGGTTATGCTATTCTGAAATTCTTACTTTGCTTTCTTAGTAGTTTTTTTAAATATCCATTACATTTGAGAGCTTTGGTAGAGTTTCTTGAAAACTCATGCAAATCCATACGAAACTTGTTTAAAAAAATTTACTTCTAAGTTAGTATTTGCCAAGACATCTTGTCTAGATCTATTGTGGCTTTAGCAAAGGCAGTAGAATTCCTTTTCTTTTGGTCATTCTATAGGAAAAGACAGTGCAGTCTAGCTCCACAGAATGCTTCTCTCATTACAAGTTTAAAGTTATTCTGATCTGAATCAGTCATTTGAAAAGCGGAGAGAGGCCAGTCCAGTGACATATTGCCCATTTCAGCACTCCATTTCTTCTGCTCTTGCTTCAACGAGGGGGTCAGCTGCATATGGGACCAGCACTAGCCGACTGCTGACTGTTTCTTCTTGGGTCGAGACCCTTAGCTGACCTTTTTTCTGTTTGCCACGCCTTCAAGACAGAGATGCCATCAGGCCGTACGACGTGCAGGTCTGTAGGTTCTTTCTTTTGCAAGCATATTATGATCTGCGTCCTTTTTTTTGGGGCACCACTGCCTACATTTTGTCTACTATTCATTTGTTTATTCTGCCACATCTACCTTTCTTTTGTCTTTTCTACAAGCAAAATCTGGTCTATACTTTTTTGGCACCCCTTCCTTGCTTGGCGTCCCTTGTGGGCCCTTGGACACTTGGCATATGTTCATTCTATCTTTGCTTTATTTTTTTCAGTTAAAAATTGACTTGTAAAACAAAAATCAGTCAATTTGACTGAATATTTAGTTTTTTAGACAGTTTGATAATTTGGGGGTTTTCATTTAAAACTTGTGTCTTCACCTGTCAAAGACGAAGGGTGAGGCTCGAGTTGGCGGGAGGCCATTTCCCCCTCACACAAACCTCCTTTGGATTCCTCATTCCATGCCAAATCCAATGAGTGGTTGGAAGGCCACTTTCTCTCTCAAAACATGCATTTTTATAATGTTTTAGTGTTTTTTTTGCAAAAACACTATTTTATGGGAAAATTGAACCTTTAATATCTTGCAAACGATAGCTCAGATTTGGGTGCCATGTTTTGAAAAAGTGTTTTAAATTCAATTCTCCATAGTGTAGGCTTGTTATTTGTCAAAAATTCACTAGTTTATAAAGTGCCTAAAATTTGGGTCTCCCAAGATGCAGTTTCGACTGAGTCCGACGTCCTGTTTGATTATAGTCTTGCACTGATTGCTCTAAGAAGCATTGTCAACTGAGATTTATGTCTTTCAAGTTTGCACTTGCATATTTTGGGGGGGCTCAATATTTTATGGGGGTGTGATTGCTTTTCACAAACTTGCAAATCTTTGCTTTCATTCTCTTTTCTGCATAAATTCACAACTTGCAATCAACACAACTTCACCTAAATTTAGCTTAAAATGGATTCTTTTCAACTTAAACCCCTAACACCCTTCAACTATCATGAATGAAAGGTTAAAATGTCAATCATTCTTAGAAGCAAAGGGTTGTATAGGATCACCATGGGTACTGAAGTAGAACCCAACACTGATGCTGAAAAGGTCAAGTGGTACAACTGTAGTGATGAAGCCTATAGATTACTGAGCTTGTTTGTATCTCCAAAACTTCTCTTCCATTTAGAATCCTCCATGACTCCCAATGACATATGGGACACCTTAGAAAACTTATTTGGGAAGCTTGATGAGATGAGAGGTCATGAGCTCGAAAACAAACTCATAAGTCTAAGTCCTAGCAACTTTGACACCCTACAAGACTTCTTCACTAAGTTTAAGGCCCTTATATTGCAATTGAAATAATGCGGGATAGAGAATAAAGATTATCAACTCATACTTTCTATTCTCGCAAAGTTAGGTCCAAGCTATTTAGTCTTTGTCTCCACTTTTCATGCCACAAAAAGTGCCCTTGGCACTACATGAAAAATGCCTTCTTTGGATTCATTCATTGCCGACTTGACTAGGGAACAAGATAAGATAATTCAAATGGGCACAATGAAGTCTACTCAACCCCAAGCTTTGATATCTGGAAATAGTAAGGATAAGACTTCAACAAAGGAGAAGAAGAAAGAAAACAACAATCCTGCCAAAAACAACATTGAGTATTCATCCTCCAATGCTAAACTTAAGAAGGAGAAGGTTAAGTGTGCCTGTTGTAAAATGATAGGGCATGATGAACACAAATGCATGAAGAAACAAATAGATCACCTAACTCATCTTCTAGAGAAGAACAACATAGGTGTTCCTGAGTCCATCAAGCAAAATTCATCTACCTAAGATTCTACCAAGGCAAAAGGCAAGGGTAAGGAGAAAGAAAAGGGCAAGGCCCTTGTAGCTACAATAGCTTCTACATCTTCATGGGCATTTATTTGGGTGCTTCCCACCACATGGGCTCTTCACTAGTTGAGTTTCCATCTTTAGAGCCTTGTAGCATGACTTCAATTAGTTTGGGTGATGACACATCAGTTTATATTGCACGGAGAGGGTCAGTTGAAATGGAAGGAGGAACATTCAATAATGTTCTAAGTGTTCCTTATCTTTCAACCAATCTCTTATTAGTGTACCAAATAACTCACATTGGTCAGGGCATGAGAGTTGAGTTTTCACCAGATTCAGTGGCTATCAAGGAGTTGCATAGTGATACTACAGTGGCAGTGGGTAGGGCAAATCACCGAGCCAAGTTATACACCTTCTCACATTTTGCATCAGATTCTTCTCTAACAACAATGTTGACTCATTCAGATAGAGTTAGCAAATTGTGGCATGAGCGGTTTGGCCACCTTAACTACCGCTACCTTGAGCAACTTTGCAAACATGACATGGTCATTGGCTTGCCTCGTGTCTAATTCTCAAAAGGACTTTGCGAGGGGTGTTCCCTTGGGAAGCATCCCAAAGCAAAATTTGACAAAGGCAAAGCTTGGAGGGCTTCACAACCTTTGGAGTTAGTCCACAGTGATGTATCGGGACCCTTTCCCAAACCATCTTTCATAAGGGCCAAGTACATCCTCACTTTCATTGATGATTTCTCTAGGTACACTTGAATATATTTTCTCAAACAAAAGTCTGAAGTGTTTGAAAATTTTCTAGACTTCAAGGCTCTTTTTGAGAAACAAAGTGAGAAATTCATCAAGGTTATTTAAACTAATAATGGAGGGGAGTATGTCAGCATTAGGTTTGAGCAGTTTTGCACCACAGAGGGGATTGATTTACAACGCATAGTCACTTACAGTCCTTCACAAAATGGGGTTGTAGAATGCAAAAATAGGTTCTTGAAAGAGATGGGTAGTTGTATGATTCACTCCAAATCCTTAGCACCATAGTATTGGGCCGAAGCCATCAATTGTGCTTGTTACATTCAAAATAGGGTTCCTCACAAAGCTTTGAAATGGATAACACCCTTTGAAGCTTGGCATAAAAGGAAACTTGATGTTGAGCACCTTAGTGTTTTTGAATCCCCAGACATGGCCCACATTCTGAAGAAGAAATACAAAGCTATGGAACGTCAGTCCAAGCCTTACATCTTTGTAGGATATTCGAATGGTATTAAGGGGTATCGCCTTCTAGATCCAGTCACTCATGAGTTGTTCATCAAGAGAAGTGTCCATTTTTAGGAGAGTCCTAAAGACTCAGCACTTGAAACTTCTCCCTCATCAGATCTACTTCTTCATGATGATTCCTCATCAAATTCAGATCAACCACAATAGGTTCTTGAGCCAGAGACATCTTCTTCTTATTCTTCGAGTTCAGACAGCGAGGATAGTGATGCAGAGTCATCCACCTCTAGTCAGTCAGAGGATGAGGAGTTAGCACTGGACTCACCCACTTTCAGGCCACTTTAGGCCAGACAGACACTTGAGAGTGCTGGCACTTGGGCAGGAGATCCCGCAGATGACAGACATACTAGGGGGGATTTTCAGAGAGATCCACATGCCTTCTTTGCTTCAGTTTTAGATCCATAGACTTTTTGAGAGGCATCAGGGGTACCTGAGTGGGATAGTGCTATGGAGGAATAATATTCTTCCTTAATCAAAAATCACAGTTAGGATTTGACTTCACTTCCTAAGGGAAGAAAGATGGTTCGATGTAGGTGGATATAATGGACCAAGTTTGTAGTAGATGGGTTGGTTGATAAGTACA
>JARHVA010003582.1:1315000-1335000 GCA_037957365.1 Torreya grandis
TATAAAGGGTGTAAGCCCTTTGGAAGACCACACAGTCTAATTAATGTAAATTGCCATTTAGAACTACTTATAAATAGGGTGTGCATGTTTTTCAAAAGGGCACACACCCTTTTCAATCTATGAATTTTAATTTTTTCTCATGAATTTCACTCATTCATTTTGCATTTAAAAAACTTGGAATTGGTTTTTACTTCTGACACTCTATAAATTCTCCATTTACTTTGTCTTAATTATTATAAACTATTCTATTTTTATTCTATTTGGACTTATTTGTGTAAAATAAATTATGAGGTCAGGTAGTCACCACAAAATAACAATTATAGATATAAAAAATGAGGAAATTTAAGTCAAAAGAGAAAAACAAAGAAAAAGACAAACAAATAGGAGAGCATCCATAAGATCTTTTAGACAATGTGAAGGTAATTCCTCCACACTAGGTAATATTTCAAATAAAAATAACATTCCAATTCTATGGAATTTAATTTAGATGTGTCTTCAAATGACAAAAGAGAACTTAATCAATCCTTGTTGAATGATGAAATTTAAAAAATAGAACATGTAACTGATGAATTTGTATCAAGTGAGGAAACACATGGATAAACACAATATAATAAAACATCCATCCATAATTAAGTTTTTAAGCATGATGATAATCAACATCACATAATGACCCTAATTCATATCTATCATAATTAAATGGAATTCTCTTCACCTATAGAGTGTAATGTTTTAGATTGAGGTAAAAACAGGGTTTGAAGGGGCCCTGAAACCCTATTACAAGGAAAGAAAGAAAGATCATCCAAAACCACAGGCAAAGCCTAAAAACTACTACAAAGAAGTAGCAAAAATAGGTTTTCAATGGACCTGAAACCACCAGAAAGACTTCCAGTCAAAACCCAAATTTAACAGAGATCTGGTTGCACCAAAGGCAAAAGGATTACAAAAAGAAAACAAAGAACAAACCAGTTTCTAAACCAACAAGAAGAACTAGATTATTCATCCAGTTTCAATATCATTTTCATAGTTTCTTTTCCTTTCATAACAATCCTGGGTAGTGGTAGCCGCCAGCATGGCTCCTTTTTGTGTTACCTTCTTTCTAGCACTTTGTCTCGTCCTTTTGCTGGGTCCCTCCAGGGCTTTGGTCTCCTCGTTGGCTCTTTTTCCTATATTGACAACAGCAGCACAAATATTGGACGTAACTTCCTCCATTTTCGTTCTGTTGTCCTTAATAAGTTCTCAGAGGTTATTTTCATAGGCTTTGAGCTTGACTGGGATCTCCCTTATCTGATTTTCCATATTGTTTATTTTGTTCCATATAGCTTTCAGGGAATCTTCCATAGTTTCCACTTTCTTCTTGAGATCCATAATCTCCCTACATGTCCAAAAATCAAATTGGGAAGATGCCTCTACTTTACAATTAACCCAAGTCATAGGTGTGTGTGTTTCATCATTCTATTTTTTCCCTCTCCATTCCTCAGAATTTTTATTGGGACTGTTCCTGGCTTCTTCAAAGATATCCTCTCGACTCTTTTGTTCCCGCTCTTTAATTCCAGTTTGAATTTCCATATTCGTATCTTGATTATCATCTTGACCTGAAGTTTCCTTTTCGTTCTTTGAAGTTGGGTCCTCAACAGGGTCATCCTAGACAAATTCATCCTTCGACACAATCTGGTTTTCCTTCGTATCTACAGTTCTATTTGCAGAATCCTCCTCTGTTTTGGCATCATCTTTTTCATTCTTCTCAAAACATTCTTCCTCCTCATTAGAGTTTGTATCCCAGCTTTCAGTTCCTTCTTCTTCCTCCAAGTTTTCCTCCCTAGGTTTTTCAATTCTCTCCCGTTCCGTATCTTCTTCTACATTCTGCTTTTTAGCACTAGGGAGCTTGATTTTGCCTTTCCCGTTTACACTTTCACTCTTTCTATTCCCTGACACCTTGTTTTTCCCCTGTTTGGGGTGCTTTACCATTGCACTATTCTTGTAGTAGCCTTCGATAAGCAAAATAAGGCCTTCATGTAGGATAGGGTGTGTTTCCTTTTTCCTATGAGCATATAAACTTTGGACCAAGGAGAAGCGAAGATAAAAGGGAAAAGACAAACTAACCTTATGCCTGAAATGGTTAAGGAAGACAAAGTGGAACTTATGCACATGCTTGCTTCTTTCGTCCAGGATGAAGTACTCCCTTATGCAGCTTAAGACATCCCTCCATATCCCTTTAATCTGATCCAATTCATAGAAATCCCCGTTCTTGACCAGCTTCTGCTCTTCCTCATCCATTTTGGGGAACTTACAGAAGGCCTCATTCAAAATGCTTGTCTGCTTGGAGAATTTGAGTCCATTCGTAGGCAGCCCTGTAACCTCAGCTATAAAATCCTCTGTTAAGTTCACTGTGATACCATGCAGGGTGACCCTTTCATCAGATCAATTTTTGAAAAAAGCCGTAGTGATATGCGGTTTTGATCCATGGAGTCTTTCCATATAGCTCGCAACTTTTCCTTTCTGTATAATTCTCCAGACTTCTTGTTTCTCTCTCCATTCATCACAGCTCTTGGGTTCCTATTTTTGGGGTTCTCCCTTCCTTTCGTGTGCCATACTCATTTTCTTTGAATCCCAGTTGCTATGATCTTTACACTGCTCCCACCTGCTACCAAATTGATTGGAAATTTGGCTTTGTTTGTGCTTTTTCAGGATCCGCTTCTCACTCTTGAGGGCCTTCCTCTTTAATGATTGCTTTCCTTTCCCCGCGCTGCCACTCCTCCTACTCATTATATTTTTATTACACTCCAATCTTTCCTTCCTATAGAGTGTAATGTTAATCAACACTCTAATATCCATTTTATGGTTGAAGTGCTAACACCACTCAAATAAATAAAAAATGTATCTCTAAGACCCACACCTCCACTGATAATGTGGAAAACATAAAGGTATTTTATTGAAATATATGAAAAAATAATAGAACATATGGAAGGCAAAATGTCAACAAGAACAACTCAATGCCATGCTCAATGTTTATGGGCCTATGTATTTGAGAAGAAAACCCATACAAAATAACACTAACTATTTATTTAAGTGATGAAAATGAAAAACAAAAAGTGTGCCCTATGATGCATAATTTAGGGTTAAGAAAAACCAATATAGAGGTAATAAATAATGAAATAGTAAAAAAAATATTTAATGCATTTTATGTAATAGGTAATAGAACTAAAAAAAATATAATAATGTAGAAAGATGAGTAATAATAGAACTTATAGTGGGTAAGTCAACATCTAGATTTATTTATTATTCAAACAATTACATCCTTAAAATTGAATATGAAAACTCTAATAAATTCCATAAAAATAAGAACAAGACCCAATGATCCTTTTCTCATAGATTGTTGTGTACTTAGTGTTATGCTTCCACAAAAAACAAGGTATTGGTTGAAGGAACAAGACATTTGAGTGAAATTTTTTTGCATGAAAACACAAGGGACTCATATAATGTAAAATATATTTTAAAAAGAATAAAAGGTTCAAAAAACCATGACCTACATGAAAAAAAAATCTTGGACATGACACAAACAAAATTTTATAATATAAATTATTGAAACAATTAATGGGAAATTGATAATTAGCCAAATGTCATTTGAGATGTGCAAGCCTTTATATGTTAAAATTAACCAAAAACACACATGTTGTAGGACCCATATTGAATATTATATGCATTTTGATGTTTTTTCTCCATATACATTGTACTTTACATACCGATGAGATTATGTAGGAATATATGGTGGCTTCTCCACCTAAAACATCAAGAGAGTTAATCCCATGTCTTTTAGTCAAAGACTTGAGGGACATTTATTTTTATAAATAATTTTTAGATGGAGTATGTAACACTTGTGTTGGGTTGTCACATTTGACTATATATATACACATAAATTTTTAATGAATTTGGAAAAAAACTAGTTCCTTTTAAGATGTACAAATCTATAAAGTATGCATTAAAACATAGAAATGAGTCATCAAAATGTGAATTGGTTATGACCCAAGTATATTTATTTTATTTCATGTTTGAATTCAAAAAATAATTATCTACCAATATGCAAGACACACACGAAGCAAAATGTAGATAACCAATTCAAGTTTTAAAAGGATAACTTCCCAGTTAGGACCATTGTTGCAGTTGTGGACTTCATTGAAAATTAAACACTACATTAACAAAATGAGGTTCAATATTAGTAATATACTTCAATTCAAGTTTGAATTTTCATGCATATTACATTCATACATGCACTTGATAACACAAAGGATAATAATTTTTTTCTTTTTTTATGTAGTACCACTGTTATATGAGTGATGATAGATCACATTCTATAGAATTTGTCCAAAATTGTTTTTAGATATTTTATAGATATATGAATGTAAGATAAATCATCTTCAATACACACTACATTTGGTTAGATAATTAAGAAAGATAGTTTAAGAATTATCAAATGTTTTACTAGTTAATTAGGATGTATAATAAGAATGGGGTTCAAAATCTTTAGAGTTTCTTTAAGGCTTGGCATGGAAAGGGGGAACATGATGGTGTAGGTGCATGTGTAAAAATATCCCTTAAAAAAGATCAAGGAAAGCACAAGGATGGTGTTGATTTGATTGATGTTGCAAGTATTGTGACTTGTTGTAATGATTTTTTTTATCATGGATCAAATAAATATTTTCATGTGCGAATATTATTTTGGTTAATTCAGGAATAAAATAAGGAAATGTATGAAGATTGCATTATAGTACCTGGATCAAGTGTTTGACACTGTATTTAAAGATCAAATTCTACTTCATGGATTATTTATACTAGGAATATGGCATGCTTTTGTTCAGGTTGTATGGAATTTAATTGAAATGAATGTGAGTCAAAAGAATGGGTTGAAAAATGGTATTGTATATTCTAATGCCCATCAAGATTAGTGACCCATTCCACCACTAAAGGATCACGAAATTACACCATCATTTAGCTTTTAGCACATCTCAAATCTTATGCAACTAGGTACAATTTATCTATAATATAAATGTAGCCTTAAACATTAGTGATATCTTACATTTTTCTTACATCTCATTAAAATTTTATTATATTTTATATGTAGGGATTTTTTTTCAGTAATTTCACCTAGGGAAAATTATGAGGGCATAAATTAATACTTGTCTTGTTGTGTAGAGGTAAAAAAATCAAACATAATTGTCACAAAGGAGAATACCTAGTTACCCCATTGGATTGGTGGTGGTCACATGAACTTGGCTTCATAGATACTTTCATAAAAATGTAAAGCAATGGTTATTTGAGGACTTTGAAATGAATAGGGTGGTGCTTTATTATTAAAATTTGGTTATCGCTAAAAATAGTCAAATGATCATTTTTTTTTAAAGCCTCATGATAATCTTTTATGGAAAGTTCATGAATATGAACATGAATAAATTCTTGAAATTAAAAAAAAAAAAGATCATGAAGGTATGTTGGATTAACTTTTTAAGGTGATTATTCAATGCATCTAGAATTTTAAATTATTAAATTTAACTTATTTAATTTAGTGTACTTTAATTTTTAATTATTTTTCATTATGTGTTTATTTTTATTTGAAATTTTTACTAACAAATTTAATATAGGTTTTTGGTACCAAATGATCTTCCACCTTCACGTGGTCAGTATCCTAAGTAGAGAAGATTATATTCTTGAAAAAAAAAGAACCTCTAAAAATAATACATGTTGAGTAGATAATTTTCATCCTCATCCTAAGTAGCAAAAAATCCTATTGGGGTTGCTCAGATGACTCCCCCATGCAATTTTAAGAATTAATGGTTCATCTTTACCCATCAAGGTTCTCCTACAATGTTCACCCAAATTTTGTTTTGTTTTTACACTTAGGGATGATAAGATTATCTTGAGGGATGAGTCCAACCACATGTGACTATCAACCCTAGGAGGAAACAAAGATTAGATGGATATCATTATAACATTTATACACCCATCGGGATGTGTTTGCAAAGATGGTTTGTTAGTTGGGCTAGCATGTCAAAATATACACATCCTACTAACCAAATTTTGATCCCTAAAGTGATATTTTATTGCGATATAAAATTTGATATCATGCATCCCTCATCGTTAGTTTTAGATAATCATAGAGGGGGTGACTATATGACTCACATGTGCAATTTTAGGAGCTAAAAATTTATCTCTACTCATCAAGATTCTCATGCAATGCTCATCTAAAGTTTCTTCTATTTTTACACACAAAGACAAGAAGATTATCTTGAGGGATGCATTAAGACATGTGAAGCTATTAGCTTTATGAGGTGATTAATAGTAGTTGGAGGCTATTTCAGTGTTTATACACTCATTTATATGTGTTTACACATACAATTCATCAACTAGGTTAAAGAGTCAAAAGATACATGTCATACTGACCAAATTTTGTCCCTAAAGTGAAATTTGTATGTGAGATAAAATAGGAACTTGTGTCTCCCTAATCATGAGTGGTACATAATACTATAATGGTTGATCATATGAATCACCCATGCAATTATAGAATATAATGGTTTATCTCTACCCCTCATGGTTCTCCTATAGAACTCACCTAAAGTTCATTCCATTTCTACACTTAGGGATGATTATTTTGAGGGATACATATTGATGCATGAAACTATCACCTCTATAAGGTGATGGAGAGAGGAAGGATGCCATTCCAATGTTTATATGCTTATTCAAACATGTCTACATAGATAGTTTATCAATTAGTATAGCAAGTCAAAAGATGCATGTCCTACTGACCAATTTTTTATCCCTAAAGTTATATTTGACTATGAGAGAAAATGTGACATGATTTTTACCTCTTCATGAGTGGTATAAAAACATATATGGGTGCTTATATGACTCAACAATGAAATTTTATTGGATGACAGTTCATCTCTACTCCTCATAGTTATCCTAAAAGGCTCTCCTAAAGTTAATTTCACTTCTACCATGATTCTCTTGAGGGATGCATTCAGCCACATGCAACTATTGACCCTGGGTGGTGAGAAATATTGGACATAGGCTATTATATTTTTTATATTTATATTTATACATGTCTGCATAGATGGTTTATTGATTGGGCTAGCAAGTCAAAAAAATACACATCCTAGTGACCAATTTTTGGTCCCTAAAGTATTTTTTGGATGTAAGAGAAAATGAGATGCCATGTATCCCTCATCATGGGTGGCATAGAATCCCTTGGGGGGTGATCATATGAATCACCTATGAAACTATATGCATTGATGGTTTATCTTTACCCCTCACTATTCTCTTGTAACACTCGACCAAAGTTTTTTATATTTATACACTCATGGGTGAAAATATCCTCTTGAGGGATGCGTCTAATAGTGTGAAACTATCAACCCCAAGAGGTGATAGAGAGAATAAAAAGGTAATTATAATGTTTATATAGACATTTATATTTTTCACATAGATGGCTTTTTTATTAGGCTAGTGATTCAAAAGATACATGCGCTACTAATCAACTTTTGGTCCCTAACGTGAGATCTAGCTATGATAAAAAAATGTGACACCATATCTTCCTCATATAGAGTGAAATAGATTAATATAGTCAGTGCTCATATGACTCTCTTTTGAAACCTTTGGAAATGATAGTTCATCTGTACCCTTCATGGTTCACCTCTAATGCCTGCCTAAAGTTCATTCCATTTTATCACTCTAGGACGAGAATATTATCTCAAGTGATGCATTTGGCCACCTAAAATTTTTACCAAAATTCATAATTGAGCATAGAAAAATTATATTATATTATTTATATGTTAGTATGAATTAAATCTATGTAGACAATTCATCCATTGGGCTAGCAATTTAAGAGATACATTACCCACTAAGCAAATTTTGGTCCCTAAAATGAGATATGGCTATGAGTGAAATTTAAATACATGTAACCCTCATATTGAGTGTAAAATAATCCTATATGGGTTTTCTTAAAGGAATCTCCTATGCAACTGTAAGACTTGATGGTTCATCTCTATCCCTTACAATTCTCCTGAAATGTTTGCCTAATTTTCATTTTGTTTTTACTCTTAGGTTTGAGAAGATTATTTTGAGGGATGCATCTAAATGCATTTAAATTTTGACCTATGGACTTGATTAAGTAAAATAATTATATTATATCATTTATATACCCATTTGTACATGTCTATGTAGATAGTTCATTGATTAGGTTAGTGAGTCAATAGATACGCTACCCACTTACCAACTTTTGGTCCCTAAAGTGAGATTTTGGGGTCCCTAAAGTGAGATTTTGGTTATGAGAGTAAATGTAATGTCATCATGTCTCCCTCATCATGTGTGTAAAATAATCCTTGAGGGGTTTATCACAAGACTTTACATGAAATTGTAGGAGGTAATGGCTCCTCTCTACCCCTCACAAATCTCTTACAACACCCACCTAGAGTTCATTCCATTTTTCCACCCAGGGACAAGAAGCTTATCTTAAGGTATGTGTCTAGTTTATTATAAATTTCAACCTAAGGGCCTAGAAAATCACATATGAAGGCCATTACAGTGTCTATATAATTATTCATATGCATCCACATAGATGATTCATTGATTAACTTAGTGAGGTGAGAGATACACTACCCAATTTTCAAAATTTTACCCTTATTGAGATATTTGGCTATGAGATAAAATGTGTCATCGTATCTCCCTCATTCTTGAGTGGAATAGAATCATATAGGAGGTGCTCACATGATTCACTCATATAATTACAAGTGTTTATGTTTCATCTATATCCCTCATGATTCTCCTGTAATGCCCACCTAAGTTGGTTAGAAAGATAATCAATTTGGTTTGGGAAAGAGTTTTAACGATAGGAAAACACGCTAACAATAATTTAAATTTAGGTGAGAGAGAGAGGGAAAAGGAGATCCAAATGTCTAAAATACTTATGTACATTAATGAAATCCTCACTTTATTTTCTATAATTCTTTGAGTGTAATAATTTTCCTCACATTTTCCATGGCAATGTGGTAATTATATTTTTGGCATTCTTTAATGAAATATAATTATAAGAAACCATCACATAGATAAAAAATAATAACACAGATGTGCATAACAAAATAGTTTCTTTGTGTTCATTATAATATTAGTACATAAATTGCATGAAAGCTAAACATTTGAACTATCCATTCATTGACACAACCATGCATGAAAACTTCTTCATTTATGAATAATTTCAAGAATGACAACATGTATGTAATAAAAAAATAAAAAATAATAATGACATATAATATTTAAATATGTATGCACAAATTATAACAATGTATGATTCAACTAGATATGTCAAATAGTATGTATGCATATACAAATTTGTCATAATGATATAAAAATAGGGCATATTGATAAAAAATATAAACCATAATATAAATATGAAAAATATGCCATATAGATATACAAAGTGGACCATATCAACATACAAAATATATTGTGCCGATAACTACCCCTAACATAAAAACTAGCTCTCATGTTGCTCATTGCCTCCAAATAAATTGTGCCTTATCACCATAGATGTATAACTTGGGGTGTTAGGTGACTCATTATAGGGAGAAATTATCATCTCAACATGTGAAGGACCAAATTCCTTTTCCAAAACCTAAAAACATTTTTTCACTTGCACATCATAAAAAAAATAGAAATTTTAATGCATTAAAATGATATATGTAAAATGATAGAGTTTCCAAGAATATTTTTTTTAACAAGGTGATTCTAAATTTACTACATGCCACCTAAAAGGTTGTCTAATGATGCATGACCTCAAATTTATCTATGATGGATAATCCAATGGCGCATACACACACACACACACACACACACACACACACACACACACACATATAAGTATGATGTAGATTATCATTAATTGAAGTTAGAAAAACATGTGTTCTCACCAGTCTCTTTTGAATCACTTGGTGTGAGGGAGATACTAGATCTTCAAATGAAATTTAAATGTTATTCATATGTTTTTGTGATGCATGTAGGGTACGCATAGCATCTCTCATCATCTATAAAACCAAAAAATGAAAGAATTTAATTATAAATTGAATAAAACTAAACCTATTTTAATATAAATTTAAATTATTCCTTACATGCATAAAGAAATATTAAGAGGGATAGAGAGAGATAAAAACCATTCTAGTGTGTGTGTGTGTGTGTGTGTGTGTGTGTGAGAGAGAGAGAGAGAGAGAGAGAGAGAGAGAGAGAGAGAGAGAGAGAGAGAGAGAGAGAGAGAGAGAGAGAGAGAGAGAGTTTAATAATATTATTCTTTTAATAATATTGTATATTTTTCCATTATGGGTGTGTATAGATTCTACTATGGTAATGATTTGTATATGAGATCTTTGGTTATGAGTCTTATACATTATGATAACTTAATGCAATATGACATTTGAGATGATTTAGAATGCCAAAGTTAAGGCTAATAACCTATTCTAGCATGGCCCTTTCACAGAATATTTAATGCATTCAGTGCAGCATAGGCCATTTCATGAAAACAAGCGCCCAAGTCTTTCTTTGGATGCTATATATCATAATCTTTCAGTCTATTATAGTTTTAGGGGAAGATCTCTCTATTAGTAAAAGTGAACCTCTACCCAAATTGAAAGGCATTCTTGAGACTTTGATCTCAGACTGTCAATCATATTTTGTTATGTGAATGAGAAAGCAAGTGACCTTTCAGACTTTGTGTTGAAGTAGCTTGTGTTATCTAGGAAATCATTCTTATGTCTTTTTCCTAAATACAGTCTTGTCCATTTAATAAAATAAGAAGAACAAGTGGAAATAAGATGGAAGATGTCCTGAAGTCGATTATGGGAGACTTTGTGCTACCATAATTGTCTTTAGTCTGTGTTTTGTGTAAAGGATATTGGAGAGACTTTTAGTTCCCTCTATCCTTCGTAATCTTTCACTCTATTGTAGTTTTAGGTGTAGACTTTGGGCTACACTTTATTCTATAGTGTCTTTGTCCTAATCAGTAGGATAAACAACAAAAGACTTTATGCTTTCATGGGTTTCTTGTGGATCTTGTTACTACCTAAGAAGAATTCTTGTTGTTTGTTGAATATCATTTTTGAAAAAAGAGAAGTGCCTTCAATAATTATACTAGAATTCTCCTCTATTTTGTGAACATCATCTCTAGAAAAAGAGAGATGGATGGTATCATTTCACCCCTATGTCTATTTTTAGCTTATATATATATTCTATAGTTATAGAGAACCTCCCCTTGCTGAGAGGAGAGATTTGTCTCATTTTGGCTATGGTCACCATACCCATTTTGTCATATAAATCTCCTTGTGTTGTGTTTGATGTACCCATTTTGACATCAGTTAGTTGATAAAAAAATATTCAACCAACAGTGTTTGGTGACTCCACTAGGGAAGAACAAGTAGTTTGAAGCCTCAAGCTTTAAATTGAAGCAGTTCTAGTTCTTTTCCATTTCCATTTCACACTCTAGCTGATCCACTGTATATGTGAAGCTAGAGAGCTCGAGGTATTGTTGACCCTATATTTGAGTTGGTGCAGCTGAGTAGTTTTGATCTTTTTCCTCCACCATCTCACCTTCAGCGAACCATGAGTTTTCCTCCTGCCAACATCAGGTCTCCAATACTAGGCAAAGCTTCTCTTTCCTTTGCTAGTAGAGCTTTGTCTATACATATCTCATAGAGATTTATTATCCCTCCTTTCAATAGTCATATCATGGCAACTCAAGGCCCCTGGGGTAATACTTTTGGTCCTTTGAATCTAACCCCACCTTTATATGAACTACACCATAGTTCAAGAAAGAATTTTCTCAAGTTCTATGGTGATGGGAAAGTTCATCCTGATGAACATATTGCAGCCTTTTGCATAGCCTATGGTGTGATAGGTATTGAATATGAAGAAATAAAAGTCAGATTATTTATGGAAACACTACAAAGTGCTGATGTAGACTAGTTTTATCATCTGCAAGCACAAATTGTGACTAAGTGGAACACTCTCAAGGCTATGTTTGAGGCTAGATTCAAACTTGTAGAAGATGCACATGCCCTGTTAGCTCAGCTTATGAAAATGAAGAAGGAGCCTCATGAACCTATGTGAGACTTCATTGCTAAATTTGACAAGTTAAGGAACATGATTCCTACAATTGCTCAGCCGACACCTAAAAATCTTAAATTCTTCTTCATCAATTCTTAGCTTCCTGAAGTAAGTTTCCTATTAAGGCAGACTGGCCACATAGATATTGCTGTAGCTCAAATTTTTGCCACTAAAGTTGAAGATGATCTTATCTTGGAAGGAAAGATAAGAAGAGATCCTAATAGAAATAATCTTCTTCATCTTTTGAAAATTTTTCTACAGGCACCACTGATCCTATGGTGCAAAAGCTAGCAAATGAATTGCTAGTTCTAAAAAAGAAAATGGCACAAGGGA
This sequence comes from Torreya grandis, assembly GCA_037957365.1. Classification (NCBI taxonomy): domain Eukaryota; kingdom Viridiplantae; phylum Streptophyta; class Pinopsida; order Cupressales; family Taxaceae; genus Torreya; species Torreya grandis. Next base: position 1,327,466 of record JARHVA010003582.1, read on the forward strand.
TGTTTGCTCCTCTTTATTATTAGGATATACTAAGGAGGAAATTTCCCAACTAGTCATATCAAGGCAATGCTACCAGAAATTAAGGGCAACTAAATCATCTTCCTCCCCCACTAGGGAAGCTTACCATTGAAGCAGCACCAGCTAACTCAGCAGTTGGTTATCTTGAAGTTGAATATGATTTATCTTTCCAACTTGAGTTGAACTAAGAAGATGACACTAATCTCTTTTCAGAAGGTGAAGAATTAGCTGGTGAATCCAACATTGGTTTCCTAAATTACTAAGATGAAGCTAGAAGTAAGGGGGAAGTGTTCGATGGATCATACGCTATATATACCAGGTCCCAGAACTAGTCAACTCAACAAGCTGATAAGAAAAAAATAGGGGAAGAATCTCTACTAGCAATTTCAATTGCTAAATGAGGGACTTCTCTGCCTTTCTAATCAAAGGACCCAGAGAGCAATAAAAAAATAAGTACCTCAAGCAATCTTTCACCTTCTGCTTCAATCTCTCAGACTAGTCTCACACCCAATAAAACCCAAAATGATGGACTTCCTTCCTCTATTCCTAGTTCTTTTCAATCATTTGATATAATTGACCATACTAAGAAGACCAAAATCTAAATGTCTGAGTTTGAATACTTACAAGCCAACCCTGAGCAGTTGGATAGGTTAGTTGAATGCATCAAGAACAAAACCATCCCTGCAGGTCAAATTGTTTTAAAGGTAACTCATGATCCCCCAAAGAACACATATGCCTGAAACAATATTTTCATTACTCCTCTTTTTACCCTTGAGAAGATAGAACCTTTCTACATTTCGCTACCGATAAATGGTCATAAGCTGAACAACTGCATTATAGATTCTGGTGCCTCTGACAATGTGATGCCTGCCAAGGTGGTAGATTCTCTCAGTCTCACTCTAACTAAAACCTTTAGGATATGTTTCTCCATGTAAAAAAAACAAGTGACACTTTTAATATACATCAAAGATGCCTAATTTGCATTTGTGGCCTTCCCAAATAAGAGAATTAAAATGATAGTCTTTGTGGTCGATGTTCTAGCCTCCTACAACATTCTGCTTGGGTGAAATTTTTGCAAGGATGTGGGTGGAGAATTAAGCATGGACCTGTCTGAGGTGAGGATCCTTTTCAAGGGTGTCATGCAAAGGCTACTTTTTAAGAAAGATTCAAAATAAATTGTCACCCAAACATCAGCCCCTGAAGCTCAAATTCTATTTAAATCTTTAGGCATGGTTAATTACTTTCTGTCTACTAAAGATGTTTCTGTTTCAACAGATGAAAGTTTACTAGGTGACAATCCAAAAAATTTAGACAAGACATCAGAATAATTGGTAGGGTTCAGTATAGATAAAAAAGGATCTTCCCTCCCTAATAAAGAAATATATGATAGAAGATCAGATTCTGATGATGTCTGGATTCTTGAATTTGATGGCAGCAATTCTTCTACCAGTTCTGGAGCTAGAGTTGTTTTGATATCTCTTCAAGGAGATATTTTTCCCTACTTATAAAATTTGTAGTTTAGCAACACTAACAACACCACTAAGTATGAATCTCTATTACTCAGATTAAAGGCTGCTCAAGCTAAAGGTGTCAAGTAGCTTCACACCTAGGGATATGCTGAGTTGATGGTTTGTTAGGTGAGGAACCTGTATCAAACCAAGAATGAAATATTGTGACATTATCGTAACCTAGTATGGGACTACCTCAAAAGTTTTGATGCTTTCAATATTTCTATCATGATAAGAGAATTCAATAATCAATCAGATTCCTTGGCTGTCTCTGTAACTCTCATGGTTCCTCACCAAGATTTCAAAGAGCACAAGTACACTATTGAGATGGTATTTTGACCAAGTGTACCAGATAATACTAACCATTGGTAGGTATTTAATGGTGATAACCAAATCACTACTTTTCTAGAATAGATGGACAGCTTTGAGAAGCTTCATTTTGAAGGCAGTGAATCTCCACTGTGGGAATCAACTCCTGAAACAAATTTAAAAGCTGGTGAAAAGTTCCTTTAACTCAAAGGGAATAAAATTTCCAAAGGATTAATTTCTATTGAGAAGCTATTAGATAAGAATAATAGGTGTATCAAGAAGAGACAAATGGACTCAAAATATTCCTAAGATTTTGATCAAATAAATTTGAGTACAGAAGATAATCCCAAAATGGTCAACATCAAGAATTGTTGCACCCCTGATGAAAAACTCAAATTCATTACCCTGCTTCACCATTACATTGATGTTTTGGCATACTCTTATGATGATATAAAATCTCTCAGACCTACATAAATTTAGCACAAAATTCCTCTCAAGTTTGGGTCATTGCCTCACAAGTAGAAACAAAGGTAGTACAACCTTAGGATATCAGACACTATTCTTTCTGAGATACAGAAAATGCTGAATGCAAGAATTATTTTCCCAATCCATCATTTCACCTGAATTGTGAACATAGTCCCTATGAGAAAGAAGAATGGAGAAATTTGTCTGTGTGTTGATTTCAAAAATCTAAATCAGTCATCTTTAAAAGACAACTATCCCCTGCCCATCATGGATCAACTACTATAAACAGTGACTGGCACAGAGATGTTATCAATGTTAGATGGTTTTTTGGGATATAATCAAGTGGAAGTTGGTGAATCAGACCAACATAATACCACTTTCACTATAATTTGGGCCACCTTTACATATCTTAGAATGTCTTTTGGCTTGATCAATGTTGGTGCCACCTTCCAAAGAGTGATGGACCTTACTTTTAGAAATGAAATGGGTAAGTTCATTATGATATATCTGGATGACTTGACTATCTTTTCTTAACATCATCTTGATCATGTGCATCATCTACAATAAGTGCTAGAATGATGTCGGCAAAATGGTATTTCTCTTAATCCCAAGAAATCAATTTTTGGGGTTATAAAAGGTAAACTTCTCGATCATAGTGTGTCCTAAGAAGGCATAAAGATTGACCCAGAAAGAGTCAAATCCATCCAAGAGCTTGCTCTTCTTGATAGCAAGATTGTACTTCATTCTTTCTTTGGAAAGGTGAATTTTCTATGAAGGTTCATTCTTGAATTCATAGAGAAGACTCACCATATTATCAATATGATAAAGGGTAAAGCTACTTTTAGCTAGACTGAAGAAGGCAAGTCAACATTTCAATATATCAAGGAAGCTATCGCCCATGCCCCAATCTTGGTTTGTCCTGATTACACCAAAGACTTCATAATATATAGCTATGCCTCTGAACATATGCTTTCAACCATTTTGGTTCAGTAAGACAAAGAAGGTGTGGAGCCCCCCATATCTTTCATGAGTTGTCCTCTCAAAGATCATGAGCTGAAGTATTCAAACATTGAGAAGAATGCTTATGCTGTGGTAAAGGCGTTAAAACACTTCCATTTTTACATCCTGAACTCACACACTATTGCTCTAGTTCCTGGTATAATAGTAAAGTCCATTCTAACTCAACAGGAGTTTGGAATTAAAAGGGGAAATTGGATTGCCAAAATCTAGGAGTTCGATCTTGTTATCAAACCTATGAAGCTTGTGTGAGGAAGAGGTCTCTACCAATTAATTACTAATAACATACCAGAAGAAGCAGGGCATGAAGAAACAGAGGTTGAAGGCATGCCGATAGTTCTCTTTGTCACCACTACAAATGAGTGGTATTCAAATATTGCTATGTTCCTTACCTATGGTGAGTGTCCTGCTCACCTATCTCATAAAGAAAAGAGGACTATTAAGTTGAAAGCTACCAACTTTGTCCTGTGGGATAATGATTTGTACAAGAGGAACCTTGATGGGGTATTCCTTTGCTGCATGGATAAAGTATAGCAGAGCAAAATTTTGGAGTCCTTCCACAATTTGGCTTGTAGAGGACATTTTTATACACCTGTGACTTTCCATAAGATTATGTGAGCCAGGTACTATTGGCCTATTCTATTTTGATATTCATACACTTGGGTGCGTAGATGCGAACTGTGTCAACAATTTGTTGGGAAACCCAAGTTGGCCATGCTACCTCTCAAGCCTATGGTAATTAAAGAGCCTTTTCAACATTGGGGAATTGATTTTATTGGCACTGTAAACCCATCCTCAAGTGCTGGACATGACTATGTTCTCACAGCCATAGACTATTTTACCAAGTGTGTGGAAGCCATTCCAGTCAAGCATGCTACTTCAAAAGTGGTATGTAATTTCCTTAAAGAAAATATTATTTCTAGGTTTGGAGTCCCAACCAGAATTTTAATAGACAATGCAACCTATTTATCTTCTCATGAGGTTACCCAATTTTTCTACTATTATGGGATATTCTCTCCCACTCTTTTGACTATTATCCACAAAGAAATGGTCAAGCAGAATCAATCAACAAGAACCTAGTGAGCATTATCAAGAAGATGGTAGATAATAATTAGAGAACCTGGCATAAAGCATTGCTTGATGCCTTATGGGCATACATGATCACACCCAAAAGGGCCATAGGTATGTCCCCATTCCAACTTTTGTATGATTTAAATGCAAAGATACCAATCAACCTAGAATTATTATCATTAAAGTTGGCAAAGGTAGTAGAAGATTCAACTTTTGAAAGTTCCATCGACAAGAGGATCATGTGCTTGACTAAACTAAATGAGCAATGAACTATGGTGGTGGATCATATTTTTGCACATCAAAGTTTGGTAAAGAGACTCTTCAACCAAAAAGTAAGGATTCATGATTTTCAGATTGGAGATGAAGTCTTGTTTTGGGACAAGAGGAAAGAACCAAAATGAATGCATGGAAAATTAGATTCCTTATGGAGAGGCCCATTTGCCATTCATCGATTAAATGGTCAAAATAGCTTCTTGCTAAAATATCAAGATGAAATGCCATTTACACTGCCTCACAGTGGGCAGCATCTAAAGCACTTCAATCCTTAAAGTATCAAATAAGTCCAATTATACATATGTATAATCTTTCTTTGTTTTGTGTTATTCATTTGTTTTTGGCACCTTTAATTTTGGGTAAGCATGAATTTGTAGCCCAATGGCATAGATGAAGGCACTTAGAGTCTAGATTCTACTCCCTTTGATTGTTTTAAAATTTTAATCGATGGAAGTTCCCTAATTGGAGCCAATTGTTGTTCCCAAAATCTATCACTTGTTTTTGTGGACAACATGCTGACCATTTTCGATCATGCAAACCAAAATGGTCTCTTTCTTTCTTTCAAAATGTTCTGAGTAGTTAAGTTTTTCAAATAATCAAGCCTTTTCAGCTAAGGAAATCACAGGTTCAACATGCAAGCTTTCTTAGAGGGAAGTTTAAAACACTTGAGGCATTTTCTAAGTGTTTTAAGGATAGTTCAATGCTGAGGTTCAATCAAAAGACTCAATGGCGGGTTTCAAAGAATTAGAATGAACCATTGAACCGTTGAACCATTAAACCCCACCTCTACAAGGTTCAAAGGTTTAACGAGTTCAAAGTTTTAATGACTTTGATGGACTTAAAGAATAAAAGGATTCAAAGAGTAAGAATGAACCATTGAACCATTGAATCCCACCTCCACAAGGTTCAAAGGTTGAATGAGTTTAAAGGTTCAAAAGTTCAAAGTTCAAGCAGAAGCTTTAAGTGAATGGATGAAGTGGAAGATTTCAAAAAAAAGGTTCAACCAAATAGTTCAAAGAATTGGTTCAACGATGCCTTGAGTGCACAAAAGAAAACTAAGTGAATGGGGCCCTTTACAAAACATTGAATCATTGAACCGTTGAACGATTGAATCATTGAACCAAAAGAGTTCAAGGTTCAAGGTTTAAAGAGGTTCAAGCAACCGACAACATCCCCATAGATGTCAAATTTAGGGTAATAAAATAACCATTGATTTTCAAAAGACCTGAGAACAAATTCAGTGACTAGCAAAGAAAGGAGCCGAAGGTGCCAGTAGAGATCAAGAAGATAGCCTTGAGAGCTCAGATCACCAGGAAGAGAAAAAATGTGGTAAGAAAAGAGGGAATGACTACAGAAAATCTAGAAATATCTATAGAAGAGTTATTCCAGTAGGTGGAATAGTCCACCAAGTGGACCTCAAAGAACATAAACATTCAATGGTGTGGCCTATTTTTATTCAATAAGTAAAGGTGAATGGACAGCCATGTAAGCATCATAAAGAAGACCAGGCAACCCATGCTTAGGAGAAGACATTTGGGATGATTTAGAACACCAAAGTTAAGGCTGATAACCTGCTCCAACATGGCCCTTTCATAGAATATTCAATGCATTCAATGCAACATGGGCCATTTTATGAAAACAAACACCCAAGTCTTTCTTTGGATGCTATATATCATAATCTTTCACTCTATTGTAGTTTTAGGGGGAGATCTCTCTATTATTAGAAGTGAATCTCTGCTCAAATTAAAAGGCATTCTTGAGACTCTGAGCTCAGACTGTTAATCATATTTTGTTAAGTGAATGAGAAAGCAAGTGACCTTTTAGACTTTATGTTGAAATAGCTTGTGTTATCTAGTAAATTGTTCTTATGTCTTTTTCCTAAATACAGTCTTGTCCATTTAATCAAATAATCAGAACAAGTGGAAATAAGCTAGAAGATGTCCTGAAGCCGATTGTGGGAGACTTTATGCTACCATAATTGTCTTTAGTCTGTGTTTTGTGTAAAGGATATTTAGAGAGACTTTGAGTTCCTCCTATCCTTCGTAATATTTCACTCTATTATAGTTTTGGGTCTAGACTTTGGGGTACACTTCATTCTACAGTGTCTTTGTCCTAATCAATAGGAGAAATAATGAAAAAATTTATGCTTTCGTGGGTTTCTTGTGGATCCTGTTACTACCCAAGAAGAATTCTTTTTGTTTACTGAATATCATTTTTGAAAGAAGAGAAGTTCCTTCAATAATTACATTAGAATTCTCCTTTATTTTGTGAACATCATCTCTAAAAAAAGAGATATGGATGGTATGATTTGACCCTTGTGTCTATTTTTAGCTTATATATATATTCTATAGTTATAGGGAACCTCCCCTTGCTGAGAGGAGAGATTTGTCTCATTTTGGCTATGGTTACCACACCCATTTTGGTGTATAAATCTCCTTGTGTTGTGGTTGATGTACCCATTTTTCTATTATTCAGTTGATGACAAAATATTCACCCAAAAAAATATATAACTATATTTTTATAAAATGTTGATATTATAAAACATCAAAAATTGTGTGCCTATACTCATATATATATATACCCATAGATGTATAATTCACTCGATGATACTAGAATTGAGACTCAAGTTAAGATAAAAAGGAATTGAACTATAGGGATTTTGACAAATAATTATAAACACTATCATAATATTGTTAAGACCCATACTATCTTACTTATAAGAAACATGATCATATAGGTTAATACCCAATGACATTTTACAAAAAATTATGATGATCACAAAGTGATATGTAGAATGATGACAATCGGTAGTTGACCCAAATATTCAAAGTGAAGTAAAGTAAAATAATGTAAAACTTATACTCTTCCTAGGTA
>JARHVA010003582.1:1340000-1415000 GCA_037957365.1 Torreya grandis
GTTTCTCTCCTTACTAAGATTCTTCAGGAGTCTTATTCACTATTTCCTTGTGTGGAATGTGATTCTAGATGTAATTTAGAACTAAGGTGGTAATTCCTTGGATTGTATCATAACTTTTTCCATTTCCTTGAGTGTTCTAGTTTTTTTCTCAGTAACACCATTTTTATAAGGGCTGTAAGGCATCGTATATTATTATTGAATGTCATGCTTAGTATAATAAGCATGAAAGGCTTTACTTACATATTCCCCTTGATTTCTTCATGTAGATATTTTTCAAGTGAAGTCATGATTGCTTCTCTATAATGGCCTTAAAGGATTTGAAGTTCTCGATAACTTCACTTTCATATTATATAAAATACACCCAAGTCCTCTAAGTAAAATCATCAATAAAGGCTAGCACATATTTTTCACCAAAAAATGAATGAGTGCTTAAACTCATAAAATCACTATGTACTAACTCTAATATAACTTCAAATCTCTTAGGTTATCCCTGTTGGAAAGGGATCTTGGTGTTATTTTTCAAAAATGCATCTTATAAAAACACCATTATTACTAAGATACCTTAGGAAGGCCTATCACCTTGTATTAGGAACTTAGGTTTTGTAGATACCTATAATTGAAATGACCAAAATGGTCATGCCAAAATGTTATCACAATGTCAACATGATCAACTAGAGAATAACCTACTAATGTTTCAAATTTCTCAAATACATACAAGTGTGAACTATGGTCCACTACACTTATTACTACTACATCCTTTGGATCACTCAATTATCTAATTATAACATTATGTGGAGTAAAATCCATAGTTTTTCTGCTACTATAATTATAAATTTGATAAATGGACAAGAAGTTTAAAAAATCTTAGTAACAAGGAGTACATCATTGATGCACCCATCCTGCATATCAATAGTGCTATAGCCCAAAATTTTAACTCATGATGAGTCTCCCATGATAATTTAAGAAATGTTTCAATAAAAAATAGAAATCAACATACCATGAGAATGAGTTATATTATTAAAATCACCAAAATAAAATATACATGTATCAGACATGGGATAATATGCTCTAGCAAAGAGAGCTTTTCATTTTCCTATGGTAGAAGAAGGTGAATGTATAGTAATATTTTTATATTTCAATGTTTCTTCCAATGCTTCCATTTTTTTGATAATTTCTATACTCATGATGATTTATTTTTCTACAATATGGGCATAAATCACAAGCCTTTTTTTTCCTAAATGACTTTTTGGTTTTACGAGAATTAGAAGGTTAGAAGGACTAGGTGGTGGAATTTGAAGATTTGTTTGAATCTTTTGGTTTATTAAGAAGTCATAATTTATATTTTGGCTTCCATTTTACCTTGGGATAATTTTACATCAAATCATTAATTGAGATAATTAAGGCATCTAGTGACATTAATTTTGTTTGTTTATGAGATAACCTTTCATAAAATAGCTCGAAAGATGAAATTTGAAACTGATCTCCTAAGGCATCCATATTAGAATAGAAATTAAATTAAAATACATTGAATGAACCTTTTAAATTTGATATAATAATAAAAATACAATAAATATCTGATTTTTGTCTACCACTAGCTTTTAACTAAGCTCTAAGTGACTTAAACTTTACCAAAAATTCCTCAATAGAGGGAAAATCGGAAGGAAAGTATGAAATCAATTAAACATCTAACTGCATCATTCTAAACTGATTGATTTTACTAAATAATTTTCCAAAAATATCCCATACCTTTTTTGGAATTTGGTATCAATGATGTGGAACAGCAAATTATTTAACACATTGAGGGCGACTAAACCAAGATCTTCATCCTACTTTCATGAATACAAGTATTTGTCTTTTGTTGAGGTGAATGCTAAAATAATGTCATCAAATACTCTCTATAAAACTCTAGACCAGATTAATTATTCCATTTTAGGGTTCTAAATATGGTAATTAGTCATGTTCATTGGTTAATATAATCTATTATCCACTATAGAAGAGGAAGAAGAATAAGGAGAGAAAAACAATCTAGACATTTTATCAAAAATATATATCCCCCTAGAAATAATTGTCTTATTTTACAAATTTTCCTCTTTTATAATTAAAAAAAATAAACACCCCAAAAATACAAGAAGGGTGCAAATTTTTTCACCCCTTAAAATTAAATATCTGATATCTGACTTGAAGTATAAATTATATTCTCACGTTGCTTAAAATTATGCAGTTGTGAGTTACAATATTTAGTTCTAAAGCAAAGGAGAGGATAAAATATAAAATTATATAAATCATTATAGTATATGTCTAATTTAATAATTTTATATAATTATAATTTAAATATAATACATTTTCAAAAAAAATAACCCATTAAAATTCCTTATAGATCTCAAGTTATGAGACCACAAAGGTGCCTTTCCAAGGAAGAATATAGGTTCTATAGGGAAAAATATTTTTTTAAAAATAACTAAAGATAAAAATGATGATATATTATATTTATCATGTCCACATTAGAACCATGATTCTATTAAAAAAATTAAGGGGTGTTTAGGCTTCATAGTTTGTAAGTTATGGCCTATGGAGTGACAACTAGTTCGATAAATTGAGTACAATGGTGAGCAATAACCACTAACATTTTCTAGATTGGTCAAATGGGTGGTTATATCTAGAGGTTTGGCTTGGTGGTTATATCTATTAAAATAATATTTTTCTCAACAAACATGTCCGTCTGTACATTTTCATTATGCATAAAAATTGATGAAACATTGTTCATTTAATATAATTGTACAACCTTTGTTTCATATAGAAACCTATAAACAACTTTGAATAATATTGAACTTTTCCAAAACATATGCATGTTTCATATCAAAATGTAGGTTTTTGGGCCCTTTAAACATAATGGTGAGGGTTATAAAGCCTCAAAACACAATTTTAAAATGTTTTCTATTGAATGTTTACAAATTTAAGGTAATTTACAACCAAATAAGCTCTAAATCTCTAATAAAATATCGAAGTTGGAAGGAGGCATAAGTGATCCTCAAGATCAAGCTAGAAAAATAAAACTACAACAAAATCTCTTGTCAACAAATAATAAACACTCAGTAATGATAAAACATAAATTGAAAATATTCATTCAAACAATGCAATAAATGCCAAAATAATATTTTATTCTTCACATCTCTCATCCTCATATGAAGTCTACAAGAATGCAAAAATATATAGGTTTAATAGAAAGTTATCCATAACTCAATAATAGCTTGGCATGCCTAATATAGGGGATAAGTCAAATCCAAAACAAACTAGATAAATGATAAATAAAATATATATGTGAACTGATAAGTATAATTTTTACCACCAATTAAATTGGCATAGACCAATCTCTAAACATACAACCTGATCTTACAAGATGGGACAACCACTTGGTTTATTAAAAAACTTACTTCATTAATTGTTAACCCAGGGTGCATATAAATTTTAAAATATATTAGTATGGCATTATATGTGCAACACTTAATTGTTGATTTGTATCAATTACATATAGGAACACACTTACATAATGGAAATTGTTTGAATTGAATGCACTTGGAAATAAATCATAATTACAACAATTAAATGAACTGAATTGAAGGATGTGCAAGATTCTTCTAATAAAGTAACAATCATTCAAATTTAATTAAATAATGAAGTAATTAATCACAATACTTAGCTAACACGTATGCATATTTCAAAAGCTATAAATAGATACTTGCATACCAATTCTAGTTGACTAATATAACGAGCTAAGATCTTCACTACAACTCATCCTAAGGGGGAGCTCCTTACTTCAGTTGAATTCCAATTTTCCTTATATTTTACACTTATAATTTTGAACATTGATTTCATTAATAATCTAGTAGTAATTAATAATTGATACAATAATGGTTACAAAGATAACTATTTAAAATAATGTTGTTTTTCACACTCAAACTTCCTATTACTCCATTACCCATGGCCTAAGTCCCCATTGCATTATATATAGAGGTGGCCATATGTTATTGATAAATAATAAATGCTAAAAGTATAATTTTTTTTTGGAATAAGTCTAATGTAATAGAATGTTACCAATAATGATTATAGGAAAACAAAATATTGGAAGTTCTATTTGAGAGTTAATAATAACAAAAGTTTAGTCTAATGAAGAATATCCATTATTGGCTTCATTCAACCATAAACACAATATTGTAACATGAAATATATGTTCATCTACTTCTTACATCATGGGTAAAAACCTAAAGATACCATTACAATTTCTACTAGTCAAGACATGTTATTGGAAAATGCTATGGATTTGACATGGCAGTCTTCAAGTAAATACAAGCTCATCGCTTAGTTGCTATGATTTGTCATTGCCTAAATTTGCTATGGGATGTAATTACCAATGATTATTGTGTGATATTATTATTTACTCACATTCCTTGAGCACATAAATTTTAAATAAACCAATCATAATAAAGATAACCATAAAGCATCTTAATCATAAAGAAAAACTATTTCATTCATATAATCATAGGTAATATATGTATCTTGTTTTGTTAGTGCTTTTGTAGGAAATTATGAAAAACATGGCTAAAGGGTTTTAGCAATGGGAGACCTAAAAAAAAAATTCTAGGGGTTCAAAGTACAATAATTACATGACTCATCATACCCCACAACTTAATGTGTTTCTCATCTTTGAGCAACAATCTTTTGCATTTCAAGTGCACACAATAATCTGAAGTCAAGGGTTTAGAAACCCCAGTACTCTATTTACCATTGAATCCATGTTAATCCTCCATTATTTTCCACCTCTTCTTTTCCCTTATCTTATTAACTAGTTCTAACCCTATCTAATCTAGAATAGGATACCAAAATGGTGGTGGATGAAAAGTGATACCCAACTAGTTTGGTCGTTTTCTGCTTGTAATTTCAATATAGGTGTGAACACAATCAAGGGCATCTTTGAGATTATATTGAGATAAATTGAGAATGGTTATTTCTTATTTAATTCAAAGGTAATCTCTTTCCATCTAGTTATGCAAGCTCTAAATGCTTCTTGTCTTATTGTAGTTAATAATGTGATATACTGGTTTTGAGCTTCCACTTACTCTTCACAAACCAAGAAGCAACCTCTTTCCATTTCATCAAGAAAAGTCATTTATGCACTATATACTTAAGTCGATTAGCCTCCCCTCCAATCATCAAATCAGATTCTTTTTATTTTTCTCTATGATATTTTAACTCTTGACCTCTTTTATTCTCATTTATCAAATATGAAGATAAAGCTTTAAGTAAAACATCTCCTACATAAATATTGGGATTCCATCCCACATTATGGTGGATAGCATAATTATGTATATAGAAATCATATAATTGATCTTGTGCCTCAATTGATTTTTTATATATAAAATAAAAATTGGAGATCTATTACCAAGTGAGGAAGATCAAAATAAACCCTCATAAAGTAAAATTTTAGTTGTTTAAGGTATATGGAATAAACTTGGTAAGGTGATCTAAAATTTAGTAATTGATCAGTTAAGTAAGATAACTCTTCCACTTTTTCTTCTTGTTTCATGATTTTTTTGTACCCTTATGGACTTTATTTTTCAATTATATTTTCTCTTTCCTCAACCTATCATAATGTTTAAACTAGCTAAACTATACACTATGAAACTGTTCATCTCCCCTTAAATACATTTCAAATAAAATGAATGTTGGTTTGGTTTGTCTATCTACATAGAACTATATGAAATAGACTTATTAGTGATAATAGTGTCAAGATGATCTTGAACTACTAGTATTTTGTAGCACATGTTATGGGTTGGGACTCATTTGGTGTAATCGATTCTTGTAGTTGTGAAACCACATAAACTAATGTATCCAAGATATTTCCTTATTCAAACATCCTAACTTTTTTCCTTAGCAACTGGATTTTTGTAAGAGATTTCTCTAGGGTCTGGAATTAAGTTTATTTTGGGTCTGTAGGGAGTTATTTTTTTATTTCATATTTTTCTTACATCTCTTCATTATTTATTCTCATATTCCCTTCAATTGATTGTTATACATGTTTTATTTCATCTGAATCTATAGATTCAAAATCATGGGAAATAGAGTATTCTTCTTCATTTATATTAGATGTGGATGTGATAAACTATTTGGGTTCCTTTTTTCTTCTGATGAACCCTCACTAATATGAATTACAGTGGAGTTTTTTGAAGTAGATGTCACTGGTGGCTTGCTTCTAAATTTATAGGACTTCCTTCTATAAACTTGTGTATCCTTATCCTTGGAATCATCAACAAGATTATGAGTTAGAGGAGCCTATTATTTTTATGATTTATGTGAGTAAGATGCAATGATTAACTTTTTATTTCTTCTTTTGGTCTACATGCCACTTATTTTTATTACATATTCCTTTCTTTGTTTAATTATTTCTTTTGGAGTTGGCATAGTGGCTTCATCTCTTACATCTAGATTCTCTTCTTGTGTTGATTATTATTTATATTCATATTCAAATATTCCTCTTCCTCTATGTCACTTGTTTCTTTTTTTACCTCCTCATCATCACCATCTTTAGCCAATGGTGTTTGTAAAAATTATTCCCAATATAATTTGGGTCTTCATCTACTTAGACATCTCTCAATAATGAGGTGAATGAGGCAATGATGGGATAATGACTTGGATTTACCTTTTTTATATTATTTATCCATTATCTTTAACATATTGAGCATAAATTTGGGAACACTTACCCTTACATTGTACCTTAAGTGGTTGAGAAATTAAAATGAGTAGTATATAACATTGAGTGTCCCCCCATGCAAGTAAAGTATTTGAGAATGAATAATGAAAATTGTGCCCATGACTAAGGTAGTGAGAGATGAAGCATTCCTTTCTTGGATAAGTTCAAACACTCATTCCCTTCTTAAAATATTTATCTCTCTATTTTAGCACTAGCTCTTTGCTTCCATAACTCCCCTATTCATGGAAGACCAATTACTTGGGTTAGGAAGTTCTTAGTAAACCTTATCTACAGTCCTTTCACAATAGCCTTATTATCTTAAAATATGTTATAAAAATCCTCTACAACCTCTTGATCATACCCATTCAATTTATCAAAGTATGACAACAATCTTGCATCTCTAAAAATAGTGATGACATCCAATTCTGCCAATAATGGGGTAAGGTTTATGGGTTCCCTTTGGACACAATTCACTCCCATAGTAGCTTAAGGATTTTTGTAGGAAAAAGTATTTAAGAAGTTTTTTCAAGTATGGTAGGATAATAATTCATATGTGTTTATGCATGATGACCATTATTTATGGCAATCTTATTGATTATGATTACAAAAATCAATTCATCATTTTTTACATGTTGTGAAGCATGTATCTATCTTAAATTAATTTATGTAAACCCCCTAACTATCCCATCACTTTCCATTGAGAGAAATATATAAACTAATATCCATGTAGAAAAAATGGGAAAGGATAATAACTGTGGAGTATTGGCGATGGAAGACAAGGTTGATGGCATTTGTAGCCAAATTAGATATTGAATTTCCATGGATTATGCCCTTAGTAATAATTTAATGCATAATTTAACATGATAACATGATTATGACTATGTTTAAATAATAATTTAGGATAAACTTGGAAAAGAGAGTATGATTACCTATACTTGATAGGATATGTCATTATATAGGGTTTTACGAACATCATGAGGGAGTGGTGGAGTTAGAAGATGTGGAAGAATATTTATTACATCATGATGAAGTATGTGAACCATGGGATGATGAATATGGTAAAATTTGGATGTTTTCAAAGGTTGAAAAAATGTGGTGGAGTGTGGAGGGCTACTACTACTAATGTTTGGTAAGGGTGACATAGAGAGAGAAGTCATGAAAATCCCCCTTCCTATAGTAGGTTTTTCATGTTCAACAACTTGTTCTGGTGGTAGTGGGTGTACTTCCTATCATGTGAGATTGAATAAATAGGCAATGAGAATTACCATCTATTTGCCTCATGATTACATCATCATTGAGTGTTTAATACTAGTGTTAGAGTATTCATAATGCTTCCTACAATAACTATTGGTCATCTCATAATAATTGAATTGTAATCTTATAGAAATTAAATTTACATCCTATAACAACTAAATTTGCATCTTGTATCAAACAATGTATAAATTAAGGCTATGTAGAAAGGGATAAAATAGTTGTCTAGGTTTTAGGAAGGAATAATGATCAAGAGAGTGTTTGAAAATAACTTGGTTTCTAACCAACATCCATCAGCAATACCTAGAGGTTTTAATTGCTAAATTTTTTTAACCCTAGATTAAAAAACTAAACAATTTGATGAGTTCGAGTGTTTATTCAGCTTTTAGCCACCCAAATAGATGTATGGTTAGATAGGGTACAACAAGGTGATTTCCATTATCAATGAAGAGAAAGGGTATACTAAAATATCCTAACGATGTAGAAACAAGATCTCTAGATGGCTGAGAGGAAGATAAGGTGTGTCCTTATAAAAGCTATCATGTGAAACTCTCCTTAGAAGGATGATTTCTTTACAATTTGAGCCTATGATCATTAATGAGTAAGTGAAAGTGTGTAGGTTCAATGGTGTGCAATTTGATAGTCCCATTTTCAAAAACTTCCTATATTTCATAAAGTCCAAGCTATATAGTTCTTAGCTTTCCCTTATGATCTTTATACTTGGAATCAGAAATTGGGACCCAATCTATTAGTTGAAAGATTGTTGTCTTGATGTACTTGTCATTCCATGTTTTCCTTTGTTGATACACTACTTTAGTATGATGTAATGCCCCTCTTCATAGTTCATCCAAAACATTTAGCTACATGACTCAATCTATATACAAAGGGAAATACAACTGCTCTATTAATCAATCCTAGTTTGGAGAAGATAAATCCTACTTATACTTTTGATTGTTGATACATTAGATATTCAAGCTCATGACCAAGATGGATTTGGTACACGTAACCAAGGGATCTTATACCATAATAATATCACTAGAGAGGGTTCCAAAGCCTCTAGTCAAGCAACATTATGCAATAACCCTAGCTAGGTCCTATGTTTTCATATTCACAAAGTAAATGCAAAGTAAAGTAAAATATAATCTAGTGTTGGGAAATACGAAAGCACACAATTGATTACCAAATACAAGCAACTTACATGCAGAATTAAACCAGAATACACAAGTAACTAGAATTTAGAAATAACACAAAATATGAGAGACAATACACAACTTGTATTAAAACTCTTCTAGAAGGAAATAAAACAAAGAAGATTGCCACATTTCTTCTTCCTTACACACCTCTAGGGCTCCCACACCTCTAGGGCATAAACAGTAAATCTTCCCTCAAAGCTCTCTCTCTTACGGTCCCAACACACAACTCAAACACAGAGTTGGTGTTCACCTCCAACCAGCCAGTATCCACTACTGCTAGTACACCAGTGCTCCATGCACTCCACAAATGCTCCACGTACTCCACAAGTACACAATCATACTTCAAGTAGATCTCCCCTGAATTGTAACAACCTGTAACCCAACATACCTTACTTATGGAAGGAACTACCTTGCCTTCCTCTTTGCTCTCTTTCTGAGTACACACTGTACTCCAAGTAGATCTTGCCTAATCCTACTCCCTATTGTGTTGTTGTCCTCCCTGATCTTGCACACCTACAAATCAATTTGGTTCTGCACACCTGCAAACTTGGATCATGCACACACATACACCTATAGATCAATGATCTTACTTACCACGTAGATCTCCAAAA
The DNA here is from genome assembly GCA_037957365.1 of Torreya grandis. Classification (NCBI taxonomy): domain Eukaryota; kingdom Viridiplantae; phylum Streptophyta; class Pinopsida; order Cupressales; family Taxaceae; genus Torreya; species Torreya grandis. The sequence continues at coordinate 1,349,801 of JARHVA010003582.1, forward strand.
GTAGCCATGCACACCTACTGACCAAGATCTTACACACTTGAAGAATCTTGCTGATTCTCCAAAACTAGCACCCACACTTGGCACTGCTGTAGAACTAGGAGGAACACCCTTGCTCACCTCACACACAGAAGGAGCTAACTTTGCTCAACTCAAACTAGAACACTTTTATAATATAGCCTATGAGTCTCTTAAATAGATCTCATGCAAACAATAATTAGACACCTAATTACAATAATTAGATCTGCATGCTTCTAGTCTAAATTTGGCTCTTGACATGCAAACACTTGGTTCGTTAACTAATTGCCCATAACACTCATAGTTTGAACTGCAAAAGTGACTGACGTTGGTCCTTGTCTACCTGGGGGTGACTGACGCCAACCGATCCCTAACCGACGTCAGTTGCTTCTTGTCTATACCCTGCCAACATTGGTTGGCCTAACCGACACCAGTGTCTATAACACTCCAGCAACCACTAGCAACCTCCTTCCCTATTTACATCAGTGAAGCTTTTAGCTCCACAACCTAACAATCTCCCACTTGGAGATAAATAGCTGTAATGTACCTATACCTATACCCCGTCTAATCTGTTTCTTGGCTTGTATCCCTCTTCAAGATCAATCCTGAAGACCACCCACCACACAACCTGTGGTGCACCTCCTGTCATCCGAGTAACCTACCACATTTGAACCTACAAACCCATGTAGTGAAGTCCTGACCTTGCATAACATAAATCCTTATTGCTGGTCCCTCTCAAATACCTGAGAACCCACTTCCCTGAATTGGCTCCTAACTCTCTGATAGCTCCCATTGCTTTGGAAAACTCAGGCCTATACCAAACCTCATGTGATTTTAGACACTAAACTGTCCAACCCTTAGTGTGCTCCAGTTCTACATCCTACGTAATGAACCTTGCCAACACCTGATTCACATCAGCTCCCACTGGAGACAAAATCAACCTGTGATCTTCCATGTCTCTCATGCCAAATAATTTTGCTGCTCCAAATTCCTCATGACATGCCACTGAACTAATCTTACCCTTAGCTCAACAAAACCCTGTATGTCTAAACCTGCACCAAGCCCATCCTCCACATACAGTAACAAGATAATGTTGCGACCATCATCCACCTGGTAAGATAAACACAATGATTATACTGGCATTGACTAAAGCCCTGCTTTGTCATCCACCTGATACCACCTGTCAGCACTATACCACTGTCCTATAGCTTCTTCAAGACCATATGACCTGGCCTTCCATCTCATGTGTCCGTTCTCTCTATTCTTTAACTAAGGTATCCATTCATCTCTGTGCTTTCATATCAGCTGGCAACCCTACCAAATCTCCTCGCTTGGTTTCTGCATCATATTCTTGCCATGCTCCCACTATTTCCTGGATCCTTCCTGCTCTGCAGTTAGCAACTAGTATAAAGAAGAGGAACAATGAATTTGAGGCTTACTTACCACCTTCAATCCTCCATATGGGCATTTGAGACTCCTTGACAGCTTGTTATCTGCCCAAAATCTGTTACAATGACCGACCTCGATCACCACACAGTCTGCATCCAATCGATGTCAGTTTTCATGCACCTGTCCTGACTACCGACCCTATCAACATTGGTGTCTCCTTCTGTCGACATCGGTCCTCCTGACCAACATCGGTCTTACCTATTGCTGACATTGGTCCTCCTGACTGACATCGATCTTACCCTGCCTGACATCACCAGCTTCGGTCTGCACATGATCAACATCGACACCTGTCTGTTCGATGCTAGTTCCTCTTGATCGATGTCGGTACCTATGTTTTCCTATGAGTGATGACTTTTTACCCACGAGCTCCTTTGAATCAAAACCCATGTCTAAACTGCCCTGCTCAGAAGTATCCAGCCACATCCACTGAACTCTATCTGTCATCTCCTCCAAGAACACTAAGGCTTTCCAGTTCTTAAGTCTATCAAACACATCTATTTTTTGCTTAAGAACATGCATCTCCTTCTTGATCATGTGACCAAGCCTACAAAGCCACATCTCTACAATAGAAGAAGAATCAGTAATATAAGCAAGTAGATAAAGGGTACTTGCTTTCTTACCACCAGCTAATTCAAGTGCATCCATTGTGAGAGTTCTTATGCATCTCTCATCACCCAACTTCCCTAAAGAAATTAGCCTTATCTTTAAGACTGGGACATGCATGACCTCCTTCAACACCCGTGTGTTGGCCGCCTGCAATTTCAGCTTCACTTCCCCTTTGCCAATTCTTTGACAAGGCTCACCAACTCCTCTCCTTGGGGCTGCATGGAAAGAGGCAACAAAATTTATTAACCAAGATTCAGCTTTATCCAAGAAACATCCCAGAGCATCCTGTGCAACAACACCTGCAACATCTGCTTCTTCAGTTCCTTCATGCTGATCTTTCATAAACCAACAATTTTATTTTCCTTGCTCTTTCTTTCCATAAGACCGTAACTGACCATTTGTGCTTTTCAATTCCTCCATCCTTAGCTTACTTTCTTCTGCCATTACTCTACTTCCACTCAATCAGAAACCCTTGAGAGTGACCTGTAATCAAACACAAAACCTGCTCCCTACAACCTTAGCTCTGATACCACTTGTTTGGAAATATGAAAGCACACAATTGATTACCAAATACAAGCAACTTACATGTGGAATCAAACCAGAATACACAAGTAACTAGAATTCAGAAATAACACAAAATATGAGAGACAATACACAACTTGTATTAAAACTCTTCCAGAAGGAAATACAACAAAGAAGATTGCCACAGTTCTTCTTCCTTACACACCTCTAAGGCTTCCACACCTCTAGGGCATAAACAGTAAATATTCCCTCAAATCTCTCTCTCTTACGATCCCAACACACAATTCAAACAAAGAGTTGGTGTTCACCTCCAACTAGCCAGTATCCACTACTGCTAGTACACCAATGCTCCACGCACTCCACAAGTGCTCCATGCACTCCATAGGTACATAATCGTAATTCAAATAGATCTCCCCTAAACTACAACAACCTAAAACCCAACAGACCTTACTTATGAAAGGAACTACCTTACCTTCCTCTTTGCTCTCTTTTTGAGTACACATTGTACTCCAAGTAGATCTTGCCTAATCTTGCTCCCTGTTGTGTTGTTGTCCTCCCTGATCTTGCACACCTGCAAATCAATCTGGTTTTGCACACCTATAAACCTAGATCATGCACACACATACACTTGCAGATCAATGATCTTACTTACCATGTAGATCTCCAAAAGTAGCCATGCACACCTACTGAATAAGATCCTACACACTTAAAGAATCCTGTTGATTCTCCAAAACTAGCACCCACACTTGGCACTGCTGTGGAACTAGGAGGAACACCCTTGCTCACCTCACACACAGAAGGAGCTAACTTTGCTCAACTCAAACTAGAACACTTTTACAATACAGCCTATGAGTCTCTTAAATAGATCTCATGCAAACAATAATTAGACACCTAATTACAATAATTAGATCCGCAGCTTCTAGTCTAAATTTGGCTCTTGACATGCAAACACTTGGTTCATTAACTAACTGCCCGTAACACTCATAGTTTGAACTGCACAGGTGACCAACGCTGACCGATCCCTAATCGACGTTTGTTGCTTTTTGTCTATACCCTGCCGATGTCGATTGGCCTGACCGACACCGATATCTGTAACACTCCAGCAACCACTAGCAACCTCCTTCCCTATTTGCATCAGTGAAGCTTTTAGCTCCACAACCTAACATCTAGTGCTCACCAAATCTTGTGGAAAAAAGTGGGGGTAATAAACATAAAAATTAAACATGCTACAAATATTCATACTCATGTCAATGTATAGAAAATCTGAATGCACGAGAGAGAAGAACAAATGCAAATCTATCTACTCTTATAAAGGAGGAAAAAAATTATGAATACTTAGCTTTCAAGATGAACCCATTGAGCCTCAATCTCTCCCTTGGCTAAGGTGCTTCACAAGAGGTTGTTGTGATATATAAGGATAACAAGGATAATTCATCTTTAGACTACATAACTTCTCTATGCATCTAAAAGACTTCTCCACAAGACAAGATCTATATCTCTAAATAAAATATTAAAACCCTAAGTTATGCTCCTCAAGTAGAATGGTGGATAAGCATATACGTAATATAATATTGTTCCTCTTATCTTCCATAATAAATGATTGTGTATATATATTTGAATCTAATCCTAAACCTTCTAAAATTTTAGCCAATAGGGTCAACCCAATTGACTTTGTATCATTATTGATAAAAAAAGTTAAGTCTTGGTTTAAGTCAAATCGGGGCCAACCTATACCCTAAATAAGTTTCATAAATTAGAGTATAGGGTCAATGGGGTTGACAGTGTAACATAAACCATTGGAAAGGGTTTTATGTTTAAGTAGGTACTAATGAAGTTGAAAAATGGCTAGAAGAGGGGGAAAGAGAGAATACAAAGTTTAGGGTAGTATTTTAGGAGATGTATGTGTAGATATCAATTGATATTATAGGGACAACAATCCTGTGAAGCACCAATGGTCTGTCCACCCCTTTCCTAGTGTACCATTTAAGGCATGCACTCAGAGAGATTGAGACTCAACAAGTTCTTGCAAAAGAGAAAACATCAGTAATTGATAAAGTTGAAAATGTTATGTGTATACATATGTCCCACTTAAAGCTCATCATGTGTCACTTAAGTGAAATAGAGGATGGTGCTTTTGGAAAAGAGCATAACAACACACAACATTGAATTGAATAAATTGTAGTAAGAAGTAATAAGATAAATGAAAGGACAAAATTGAAAAACACATACCTTTACTTACCTTAGTGTTGTAGATAAAGAATAAGATGCAATAAAGGTGAAGGAGTATAATGTAGGGAACATTAGGTGAACCTGTATAAATTAGTGAAAAAAAGCAAAAAATCAAAAAAATTGCAACATATACATGTAACATGTGAAAATATTATCTACAATGTCAGGATTCTAGAACATCTTATGGTTTGAAAAAAGAGCTAGTAAAAACAAAGATATGATCAAAAGATGGAATTTGGTGGTAAATATTTGATAGGTAAATAATTTTGAATAGTAAATTTAAATAGGGTGAAAAATAATTCATTTGGTATTTTTGATATTTTAAGTAAAACAGAGCTCTAAGAGACCTAGATTGAAACCAGATAGCCATCATAGTGAGGAGATGAGATCTGAGATGGAGAGGATGCCTGACAGCCATAATGAGTGTAGCACAGGTAAGTAATTATCAATTTCAAAATTTTGAGTATTTTAATTTTAAATTGAGCTAGATATAGAAAATTAATTGGTAAGTAAAATTTATGCATCGAAATTATCCCTAGAAATTTTTTAGGTAAACTAGGTGTAAAATGGGATACGAGGTAGGAATAAGTCAAACCAACAAATCCCTAAGGTATTTATGGTAAATGGTAAAAAATTCATCATTGTGAAGGAACAGAGTCGACCTGGTCGACTTAGTCTATAAGGAGAGCAAGAGGTAGGGGCCAACTGCATAACAATTGGTTAACTTAGTATTCTAAAGGGTGGTTGATTATGTAACACTGAGCTGACATAATTTGTCAAGAGTAAAAGGTTGACTGCATATCATAGGGTTGATTCAGTTGGTAGAAGAGAGCTGATATAGTCTATAAAAGAGGGATGACTATGTACTACAAGGCTGACTTAGTATGTTAAATGGAAGGAGGGCCAATTTAGTATAAAATAGGTTGATCTAGTTGAAAATGGCAAGGGCTGATTTAGTATCAACAAAGGGTGTTGGGTTGATTTAGTATTAAATGGGCTGCTTATGTAAGAAAATCAAGAAACATAAGAAACTAAACCAAACTAGCTAATTAAGTTGTTAATTTATGATTTTTTAAGAATTTATTTTGATTATTTATGATGTGGAGATTTGATACATATTTTTTTGTTTGATATTTTATAGAGACATTGAAGATATTGGTGCCTGGTAGATGCATCATGGCTACCAAATTTTTTGGATTGTTTGAGTGATGTGGATAGATCTTGATTGGTTGTGATGGGTTTCATAGGCATTATGGAGATGAGATGGATTCCATTGAGTGTTGATCTCATTGTCATGTTACTTGGAGTATGGGAATGGTTGACCAACACTTTTTGATGGGTGGTGGATTGGGACACCATTGAGGTGGGGATAACTCTAGAGAGTGTTCATATGTTGCTTAGACTTCATATAGGTAGGAAATCAGTGATCACTAACACACCAAAGGATTTGGATGAGAGATGAACACTAGCCCATTAGGTGACATACTCAGATAGGATTTACCGTAGATTGAGGGTGAATTTATTTGACATTTACATTTTGGCCATTCTAAACATCCAAAAGGTAGTGATAGGACTTGTGACAGAATGAGTGTTGTCTCATAAGTTGGATGACAAGGTACCACTATATGCAATAACCTTATGTCAGTTTATACTAGAACAGGGAACACTCTATGAATTTGGGGTTGTCATTTGGGTCTATCTCATGCATGATATATATGGGATGTTGTATAGAGGGTAGAATACCATGGGGCCTATGGTTTTACTGATTGCTTGGATATACAAGAGGTTTCCCATGTATCAATCAGTGGGGTTGCCACATATTATCAATGATAATTTGCCTTAGGTTGTGAGGTAGAGACAAGACCATGTAGCTCGTATTGAGCCCCATGTACCATCTCTACAAATGATCACATGAAGAGAGATCATGTGGTAGATTTACACACACATTATTATTATATGGCCTAGTTAGTTGATCATTGATATAGGGTTGACATAGGTGTAGATCCTAGGCCACTACACATCATGGGTAGAGCTACATTTAATGGTACACTTTCCAAGATAGTTTGGACTCCCACACCTAGTGGCCCCTCTAATAGTGTCTGTTTATTAGGTATGACATGCTATAGAGATGAGAGGGAGGGAAGGAGGAGGGGTACCAATAAAGATACCAGTGATTAGGTCATGTCATACTAGACCATAGACTAGCTAAGCATGGTATTAGGCAATAGTAGAACCAATAGGGGGAGATGCCATAGATGTGGATGCAAGAACACAGAAGGCACCATAGCAGTAATAGTAATAACCACCATGACCACATCAAAGGTAGAGATATTATCGAACAGAAGACATGTAAGTGAGGGCTGAAACATAGGGGGGCCTAATATATGCTCCAATATATAGTTGTTTCATAGAGGCACCTCTGAGGAGAGGATCATGACATTCTCAAGTGGTGACTCTTGGATTTTAATTGGTGTAGAGGTGGCATATAGAGGAGTTTCTTTATAGGTGAGCAGATGGAGAGATAGGGCTTAGTAGATGAGTAGACAAAGAGATGGTGGTTGGTGACACTAACACTAGTGAGAAATGTTGTAATTGTGATTTAATTTTTGATATAAGATACTAGTTGCATTGTGATTATGGTAAATAGATAATTTTGAGATATATATGTGATATGATGCCTATCTAGTTTTTGGTTTTGCAGATCCTATGGTAGAGGAGGTCAAATGGGGAGCCTTGATTGTGGCTACACATCATGACATTTTGGATGGGGTGTAGGGACCATATGACCCCACCACCCTAGATGTTCCTATGGTTCCATTTTCCCCAACCTATGTGGGTTGGTTTAGACTAATGGAGGAGATTGTGAGGCAACTTCAAGCATGTGGTGATGGAATACATCCACTGATAGGGGTGGGAGAGGGAGAGGCATAAGCCTGATAGGCCCTAACATAGGAGAGAGAAACACACATGGCTGCTGCCATCCAATTTGGGTAGGTGTAGGCCAAGGTGGCCAATATATAGGGATATATTGTAGGCTTGAGATCCTAGACTACCTCAATGAAACATACCATTTAGAGGGTACAATCTTAAGCATCTATGGGTAGCATGGCTAGGCTACAAGATAGGTAGGATGAAGCTCAACCTTAGATCTAGAACTAATATTTTGTATAAAACACATTATATATATATATATATATATATATATTGATTTTAATAGTTTATTGATCTCATGAGTTGTACTTAGATGTGGATGTTGATAGATGGATATATTTCTTTATGGCACATGTATTTAGCTTGTGTCATAAATGCTATGGGAAACATATGTTGAGTATTTTCTTTTGTAGAATTATGTTATACACATGCATGGTTAAAAATAAAAAGGAAAAAAAATGACTTGGAAATGTATACGTAATAAAAAACTAATGTACTACACACTATATCACGATGGGAAATGTATAATAACAAAATATGACTATATATAATAAACCAGAGATTGTAAAAAGGATAATAAATGTTTTTAAACCACATAAAATATTTTCACCAAGTTAAAACAAGATAAAATCACACTATATCACGTGAGAAGTATGAAAATAATGTAATAAAATGAAAATTACATGAAAACCAATGGTATAAAAACAAAAAAATTAAGTTAATCAATCATACTAAATCACATTGGGAAGTATAAAAGAGAAGACAAAATTAGAAAATGGCATTAAATTGATCACACTAATTCAAGCTAAGAAGTATGAAAAATTTAAGAAAATGGTTATAATCATACATGCAATTGTAAAATAAGAAGATAAAAGTGAAATATTAATGAAGTAAGCATAAAACATACTATATCAAAATGGGAAGCATGTCAATTGTGTTTAACTCATAATCAATCACTACTTATCTCAAATTTTTCACATGTAATTTCATTATGACTTGGGTATTAGAATATTTTATGAGGAATGCCTGGTCTTATCCATGGTATTACACTACAACTCACAAAGGAAACACCAATGATGTATAAATAATTATCAAAAAATATTTGAAAATGATGTTTGTAATGTGATAATTTATGAGGAAGGCCTAGTCTTATCCATGGTCTTACAATACAACGCACAAATGGAAACCCTAGTGAGAATGATCAGTTAACAAAAAGTATTTCTTAAGGGGAAATACTAGGAAAGACACTAAGAGTCTAACATAGGCATCTATGATAAGACTATAGGAAACATGAGGTACACTTAGTACATAAGAAAGACACTAAGAGTCTAGTGACCATCAAGATACAAATGATACCCATTCACAATAAGCACAAAGTTGTATAAGAAAATAAGTGAGATACTAAGTTCAATGAAAGTTGGTTATATGAACAAGAAAATTAAAATGGACCTACCTTCCCACAACACGTTTCCCATTCCTCAAGACCTCTTACATATTTGTCGGTCTACTATGAGGATTGGGTACTTGTGTGAGAAAGTAGGTAGCACCAAAAGTTTTTTTATTCTTTGTTTCTAATCTACTAGCCTACCACACCCTAATAGACCTTGACTCTATCATGAGGCCAATTGTGGAGTTTGATATTTGATTATAAAAGTATATGTTTAATGAATCATGTATTTTCATATGATTTTACTTTTTAGATTTATTTGTTATGTTTTTTATCATTACTTTTTGTTAAAATGATTTGGATTTTATATTTTATGGATTTTAATGTTCCTCCTCCATATGAACTTTTAATAACCAACATGAGTGATAAAAATGATACATAGGAATGAGATTTAGACTTTGGCTAAAGGAAGCTAAGTATTTGAATATATGACTAACTAAACACATGGGATTACCTATGAATCAATATGTTATCTCAAGTTTCAACCATGTGTATGCTTAGTATGCGAAAGGAAAATAAAGGAATAAAGGGGGATCCAAAGTGGATTAGTAAGAACAAGATTATAATGAGATGACTTGTTTTCTAAATAATCACATGGTAAAGAAGGATTACTAAGAGTAGCAAGGTTTGTATAACAAAGTCACAGTAATAATTATCTGTGTTGTTGAGATAAGGTAGCAAAAAAACATGAGAAAAGACAAAGACATCCATGAAAAGAAATGAAATCATAAAAATAAGTGTTAAATCATGGAAAGAATGAAAATAAGCCATAAGAGGAGATGAAAATAAATGAAACCATATAAAATACATAATGCATAATATAAATATCCATTTGAAATAGATAAGTGAAGCAAAATTTGATGCATAGTCAAATGATATAAGATATATAAAAAAGTGGATCACAAGTCCAATACAAAATTATAATTAAAGATAAAGTGAAATAAATCCATGTTGTGTTCACAAATATAGATAAATTTATCCACCAATATTATCCATAACATCCGATATATATCTATGAAGTTGGACCCTAACTCTAGCAAGAGTCTCATCTATCCTCAGGGAAAGTCATGAAAAGACATCTCATCGAATCTCCTCAGTAGAAAATGTAGGTATAGATAAAGGATCATGATCATGATAGCTCTCATGCATATAATACTCAAGAAGGTGAATAGATGTTGGAATATGAATGGTATATACAGGACATGAAGTGCCACCACCAATGGAGAAGGGACTATTGGGGTTATACATAGCACCCTAGCTAAGCAAGGGTATACTAAGGTCCTGTACTCAAATCTAGACCAACATGGGATTGATCCTAGACTATGGGTATCTTAAAATTAGATCAGACCTTTGGACAAGGCCAGATTCCTTATGGATCTATCACCTACACTAAACCTAAACTAGCACCTACTTGGAAAAGGGAGAGAGAACTAACAAAACTTATAAAATCATGCAAAAAGTGGTGATGCATCAATGATTTGATCACTCCAACTTACAAAAAACACACTATGAGATACTTTTTTGACCAAACAACATCAATCTCACATAAATATTTTAGGACAAGGCATTAATCAATTACCATTTCAGTAAGAAAGGGAAAATATCCACTTTCAAACTAAATAATAAAGTGTAGATTGTGTTTATAATGACTTGTGAACTATTAAGCACTTCTTGAAGGTAAGGAAAATTCAAACATAATCAAGGAACATACATTCACTTGAAAATAGTGCATGAATTTATAGAACACACTTCAATCTAGCTTAGAAATGGATGGAATTCAATCTTTATTGCATCAAAATGTGTTGTAGTACAAATTTTGTCAGAGTTTGGTCATATAAAATAGGGATAGATGGATCAATATCAAGGCTTAGAATCTTGTATTTATAGTAAAAAGAAAGAGAGAGAGAGAGATTCATGCTTTGGAAAAGGCCCAATCACCTTTGATGGATTAGCATCAATTCAAGGATGTTGTTGAGTCATGATCTTATCAATAAGGCAAAATTTCAAAGGGCTTTGTGAAATAATTTAATGCGCCATGATCCTTATACAACCGCTAGGTCTTCATCTCGAGACTTCATGCCACCTCCACCTATTTTGCTGATAAGGACCAATCCTTTATTCACCTTATATATTATAATAGGTTCAAATAAACCCATTATATCTCTATAGGGACTAATAATTCATATATGCATGGGTCCTTCCTTTTAAAAAGGAAAACACAGTCTTAGAATGGACCTTGCATGATACAAAATATCAAACTAGAAGTCCATATTTAGCCTCAATGGTAATCCATATATGTTATTTATATCTTACTACATGTTTGCATTCCTTTAATGGCATTGGATTGAGCTTTCATGGAATTTGAACTAGCTCCAATGGTGTCGAGAAGACTCTGCAAAACCTTGCTTTCATGGCCAAAAATAGCTTTTCAACTCTCATCAAGAATCCTAGGTTTGCCATTGCTCTCAACCTTAATTTTTATTAATTGTTGAATGCTAGCTTGGGTTGTTTATTCTTTGACCCTTTTCAATTCATTAATCTGCCTATGTACAGATGCTTATGAGCCATTGATTTTTTCCAACTTAACATGCTTGTGCCATTTGTCCTTGACTCATTAGTTCTTTGTATGGTCCCACTTACGACATCCTTATCCTTGTTCTATTGGATTTTCTAGGTATAAATAAGCATGAGCCCTTAGATCTATCTTTGAATTGTCAACTTTGTCCCCACTAGTGCCACTTGGCAATCCTTCATTGATCTTCATGATCCTATTAGTCTGTCAGTTTATGCTCTTGTTCCATGTATCAACCTCTCATGCTCTTTGATTATTTTGACCCATCTTGCTCCATTGGATTGAGATGTATGATTTATCGAGGATCATTAGATATACTTTGGTTTGAAAACCAATGGCTATTTACCAAGTCTTAAAATTGATGTTTGCATGAATGTCTTATATTTTTACCAAATTTGGAGGCCTAGACCTTGAAGTGGAAAAATCATAGAGGCACCAAAATTTCTAGAGATGTTTTTCTTACCAAAAGGGATAAACCCATTTGATCTTCTAGTCTCAAGATCCTTCTGAGTGAATATATAAAATGTTTAAATGAGTGGGTCTATATCTAGTTCACATGATGTCCTAGTGATGTTTTAGCTTATTTGGCTAAGTATGGGAAACTTAGCAAAATCTGAGCAAGGAGCCAACTTTGAACATGCAAAACTTCTGCCATGCTTCAATGGATGATCCAAAAATTATGACATAACAACTAGGGACTAAGTTGGATAAACCCATGTGATCACATTTTCTTGAAACTACCACACGTGTGAGATATGGCCTCTATAAATTGCCTATTTAGACTTTTTGTCACTTGATCCAAAATGTCAAGATGGATGCAATGAATAACCAGATGAACTCTATGTACTTACATATCTATTCTAAGCACTTTTGAAATCTCATGGGGGTTATTCAATTTTTGGACCTATCCTTGTGACATTAGGTCACTCTTCAATCAAGATCTTTCTCTTTCTACTAAATTCTTAGATTAGGCCCATTTTTGGTATGTAGACCAAATTTGGTCAACATCTTTGGTGACTTAGCTAGGCAACATGCCTTCTATGCTTGAACTCAAACCATTTACATGAATCTTGGATCATCAACAGATACATGGACCATTACATGACTATAAGACAAGCTCTTGAATTATAAAAATAGATAAATTCAACAACAGGGAAAGAAAACAAATTGAAAGGGAAACTAACCTAAAAAATAAAATCAACTAAACTAATGAACAATTGTGCAAGAAAAAATCACTTATTTAGAACAAAACAATAAGCACTTATTTGGCTCTATCTGGCTCTATCTTCATCCCACTTGAGGACCAAATATCCTTCTTGAGAACTTCTTGAAGAAGTTCCTTTTTCAAAATATCTCTTTGTCATTGCTTGATGGGCTGGCCAACATGGCCTAATTCCTTGTATCCTCTAGCTCCATGAGCTCAAAGTATCTTATTTCCATTATTTCAGTCTCCATAAGCTTAATTTTATGCATTAATTCCAAAGTAGGGAACTCAAGTGAAATAGACATTCTTACTTCCTTACCATATACTAGATTGTATGGAGAATTGGTAATTGATATTTTATAGGTGATATTATCAACCCATAAATCTAAATTCAATTTGAGTTGGCATGATCTCTGATTATCCTCTACAGTCCCCCTAATGATCTTTAACAAATTCTTATTGGTAGACTCAGCAAGACCATTTCCTTGTGAATAATAGTTTGATGAGGTACTGAGAAAAATACTATGTTAAACTACCCACTGACTGATCTTAGATCATAAAAAATCCATATCATTATCAAAAATTATAATTGAAGGGACCCCAAACCTGTAAGTAAACTTTCATAGAATTCTAAAAGACTGGTTTCATTGGCTTCTTTTAATGCTACTAGTTTTATCCAGCTGGTAAATAATTTGTGGCAATCAAGATCCACTTATGTCCTAATCTTGATGGGGGGTTGATAAAACCAATAAAGTCCAATTCCCATTATAAAAAGGGTTGATTAACTAAAATTTGTTGGAGAGGTAAGGATGTAAGTCTCACTTTTCCAACAAACATGGCACACTATCTACATTTTCTGACCCATTCATGACAACCACCAAATAAAATTGACCAGTAATACTCACCTCTTTTGATCTTATGAGCTATAATCCTAGATGAGTAATGTTCTCAACCATATCCATCATGGAATTTCTCAATTAACTTTTATGTTTGACCTAGTTCTATGCATCTTAGCAATATACCATTGATATCCTTTTTAATAATACATTATCAACAAGGGAAAAAAGAATTGACTGTAATCTAAAATATATCCTCTTTGAAGGAGTGAGATGAGAAGGATAAATACCATCTTGTACATATTTTACCATATCTTAGAACTAGCTATAAGTTGATGCCTAATTACTTGCAAGCTCTTGATCATTTGACACCATAACCTGTCCATTAGACTCCTGCAAGTCTTGGGCTAGATGTTCACAAAGTCCTTTGCCTCTAACCAACTTTGTGATTTTGATCTCAATGCCATATTCCATGACCTTGGTTATCCAACTAACTCTTTTTTCACTTATATATTTATTATGAAGAATTTTTTTGACACTTAGATGTGCAACCTACAAATTTATCTTATTATTAGACAACAAGTACCTAAACTTTTTGAGAGACCTTATAACTGAATACCTTATAACATGCTTTTCAACAAAAGAATACCTTGTTTCATATTCTTCTAAGCCTTGACTAAAAAAGTCTATTGTTTTTTCTAAAGTCTCTTTATTTTATTGTATGAGAATACCTAATATTGTGTCAAGGTTAGCATAACTATATAAGAAGAAATCTTTTGTAAAATTATGGTTCAAGAGTGTAGAAGCACTGGCTATAGCTTTATTTATTTCTTTAAATTTTTTTACTCCTTTAGACCAACTTAAACTTTGACCTTTATTTAACATAACTATAAGTAGCCTAGCTAAAGTACAAAAATTTAAAATGTATCTCCTTATGAATTTAATCTTTCCCAAAAAGCTTTGCAAGGATTTCTAGTACAAGAATTGATTCTATCCTATCAGGGTCTATGCTTATACCTTTCTTTGAAATGACATGTACAAGAAGATTACCTTCATGAACAAAGAAAACACACTTTTTGGGGTTCAAAGACACTCCAAATTCTCTGCACCTTTAAAAAACCTGTCTGAGATGAATAATATGCTCATTTGTGCTATTATATAATATTGTTATGTCATCTAGATAAATAAGAATAAAATTATTGAGGAGATGCTAAAATACCATGTCCATATCCTTCTAAAAACTATCCCTAGCATTATATAAACCAAAATTCATCTTTTTCTATACAAATGTCCCTCATTTTATGGTGAGGACTATTTTTATTGGTCTTCTTTTTTGACCAAAATTTGGTTATATCCACTATAACCATTCAATAAAGAGACCCTATCTGAACCTAAAACCAATTGTAAAATTTGTTCCATTGATGGAAATGGATAGTGATATTTGAGAGAGGCCTTGTCCAAGTCATGGAAGTCAACACATATCTTTATTTCACCATTCTTATTTCATACTGGAATAAGGTTTGATACCTAAGTTGAGTGCTTAATTTTAAATATTATGGTTGACTCAATGAGTTTATGTAGTTCAACTCTCATTAGAGGTTCAAGCTTTGGAATGATTGACCTTTGCCTTTGTTTGACTGGACTAGTCTCATATTCTAACGCAATGGTATGTTGATCTAGACTTGGATAAAAACCTTGTAGGTCATTGTACTGTCATGCAAAGACATCTATATTTTTTTAACATAACTTAATAAAATCTTCTTTCTCTGAAGATGTGCAAACTTTACCTAGCTTTAAATTTTTACTAGTTACAATATCTACATTTGTGTAGTGTTCTTCCTTGGTTGATAAAACAAACTTATATTTTCTTAATTCATCATCTCTATTGAATATATTTTCCAAGGTGACTAGTCCTTTATGAAACTTATTTGTCTTTAATTGCACAATTTGATCATCATACTATTGTAAATGCTTATCTTGGTTCTTTGAGGGGAATTTAGATTCCTCTTGTAAGAATTTGAAAATCTAGCTATTGTCTTCAAATACTTTCCAATTTAGATTCCTCTTGTATCACAACTACCTTGATGTGTGATTGGACTTTGTCCTTTTTGATATTATTTGGAATATTAAATTTTAATCTAATAAAAGCCAGCCTATCTATATGATTGTTCTAATTTATTGATATGTCCTAAATATTGAAGGCTTGAAAGTCTTCAAATAGATCCCATACTATATGCTAATAATACCTAAGTAGTGGGTTCTTGCATATATTAAGTCCCCTTACTTGGTAAACCAATAGTTCTCTATCTCCAAAGAATTGTAAGGAATTAACCTTCATCTTTCTTGCCCATTGCAAACCATGCACTAGTGCTTCATATTCAATGACATTATTGGAAAAACCAAAATTAAACTTGAGAGAATATAAATATCTTTGATTAGATAGATAAATTAACATCATTCCAGCTCAAGTGTCATGTTTGTTTTTGGGTCCATCAAAATATAGCTACCACATTCCATCACTAGGCTACTCATCTTTCATCAATGTTGGAATTGGTACATAATTTTCATGAAGACAATAGACACCAAGTATTTTTTCTTAAATTAACTTGTATGGATCATACTCATTTAAATAAAAGGAATATTCATCAAGAAAAAGATCTGGGACTCCATTTAGAAGTGATTCAGATTCAACCTCACTGTCTTCTAACACCTCATCTAAAATAACACAATTAGTGTTCACCATGCTTAGCATATATGGATCCAAATGAAATATTGCAATAGGTTTAGATCCAATATTTCAAACATTTAGTTCCATACCTAGTTCTAAACATTAGATAGGTCCAATTATCTAACAAATATCTTCTAATTTTTGAAGTAAAATATCTTGATAGACACATGACAAAATAGGGAGGTAGGTCCACTACAACTACATCTTCTTGAATAATAACATTGGGGCAAGCATGTAATATCAATTGTAGGTCTTTTATCATTCCTAATATTTTCATTGGTGATCCATATAATTGTAATACTCTTTTGGTATTTGGCTCGTAGACAAGACCAAACTTGTCTATAATTTGTTTGGGCATGACAATGATACTGATAGATTTCACCAAGATCTCTAAATAGCAGCCTTGTAATGAATGTTGAATTTTTGTAGAAGTAGAATGAGATATCTAAAAATAAGAAAATTCCACAAAGTAAATGTTTGCATTAGGCACTTTAAGAAACAATAAAGTACATATAGGGTGAGATTAGGTCACCAAAAAGGTAAAACCCTAACTCATAATTAAAACCCACTTAAAGGTAAATGACCCCTAATGACTTAATTAACTAACCTAATTAAGCTAAAAATATGTGTAGATAAAACCAATAGGTGGGAAAAATCCTACACTAACACCCCCCTGAAGTGTAGCTTAGGTGGGTAGAAGAATTGGGTTCTAGTAATGAGACCTGATGAGGTAGCCAAGTACAATGTAAATCCCATAAACTGGGGTAAAGGAGAAAACCCATAGGAAAAAACTCCTCCCCAAAAGAGATAAAATAAGAGAATAGGGATAAAAATTCCCACTAAAGTCTATAATTGATTGTAGCCATCTAGTTTACCCTAAAGGAATGCTCAAAAGTGATTGTGAATCAAAATTAGATGCATTGAAGAGTGGATTACCCTAGAATAATGAGTTTATCTACCAAGTGCCTGATGGATCTTTAACCAAGGTGTAAATCCTATGAAAGGAATGATTCACATACTACAAGGTAGGTGGCCCAACTACTCTATGCTAAGATGGTGTAATAGAAGTAGAGGCGAAGAAGGTCAGTGAAATCCTCTGTAACTGTGAAATAGACTGGCTGATGTCTGATGTGTCCTAGATCAGTAGAACATTACCTTGTAATGTGTTGGGTGAATATTTTGTCACCAGCTAACTAAGCACAAAATAGGTGTTTCAACCACAGCATAGGGAGATTTATCAGCCAAAACGTGTAGGTTTACCACATCAAAATGGGACAAATCTCTCCTCTCATCAAGGGGAGGTTCCATATAGCTATAATGTACTATATATATATATATACATATATACTTTAAATAAGCTAAAAATAACACTCAAGGGTAGGACAACACCATCCATCTCTCTTTTTTTAGAGATGATGTTCACAGACATAGGAGAATTCATGGGTGATTGCTGGAGGTACTTCTCTTCTTTCAGAAGTAATACTCAGTCAACAGCTAGATTCCTTCTTAGTAGTAATTGTAACCATGAGAAATCCATGAAATCACAAAGTCTTTCATTGCTTCCCTCACTAAAAAAGGGCATAGTAACACCTTAGATTAAAGTGTAGCACAAAGTCTCCACCTCAAATGCCAAAGAGTGAAATATATGAAAGACAATGGGGGAACCAATTCATCCCAATATCCTTCAAATAGAAATATAAAAAACACACACTAAAGACAATTGTCGTAGCACAAAGTCTCTCCACAGTCGGCTTCAAGACACCTTCTTAATTACTTCCACTAGTTCTGCTTGTTAAATTAAATGGACAAGAATGCTTCTAGGAAACAGACATAAGAAAAATTTCTTAAATAACACAAGCTATTCCAGCACAAAGTTTGAAAGGTCACATGTTTTCTCATTCAAATAAAGAAATATGATTAACAATCTGAGCTCAAAGTCTCAGGAAATGCCTTTCAATTTGGATAGAGTTTTGCTTCTGATAACAGAGAGATCCCCTTTGCATAAAATAAGAGATTACAATATATAGCACTATAATAAAGACTTAGGTGCTTTGTTTCATGGAATGACCCATGTTGTATTCAATGCCTTGAATGCATTTTCAGTTCTGTGAAGGGACCATGCTAGGACAGGGCATCGACCTTAACTGTGGCATGTCAATTCATCTCAAATGTCTCCTTTTGAAGTATGGGCCACTTGGTCCTCTTCCTAATATGTGCAAAGCTGTCTATTTCACCTTTACTCAATGGAGAAAAATAGGCCGCGTCCTTGAGTACTTATGCTCTCTGATGTCCACCTGGTGGACTGTTTCACCTACTAGAAATAAATCCTACGTAGATATTTTTGGTCTTTCTGCATCATTCCCTCTTTCCTTATTGTATTTTGTCTCTTCCTCATGATCTGAGATCTTGGGCTATCTCTTCCCTTTCTACTAGCTCTTTTAGCTCATTCTTTGACTGGTCACTGAGTTTGTTCTTTAGGTTTTGTGCCATATTTAAAAATAAATAGGCATTTTATTACCTTGAATTTGATGTTTGCGGGCACGTCATTGGTCACTTGGTCACTTGAACCATGTTGAAACTTGAACCTTTGAACCATGAGAGTGCATCAATTTAATGGTTCAATGGTTTGGGTGGTCCTATCAACTCCTTGGTCCTATCAGCTCCTTGGTTCAATCGGCTCCTTGGTTTAATTTGTTGAACCATCTCTTCGAACTTGTCTCTAAAATCTTTTGCTTCCTTCCTTTGCTCGAAGCTTCCTTTTCAACTTTGAAATTCCTTGAACCTTTGAACTTTAAACCATTTTGGTTCAAAGTTCAACGGTTCATTCTCTTTCTCAAAATCCTTTGGTCCTTCAAAGTTTTTGGATCCTTTTCTTTTTGTTAAACTCGTTGAACCTTTAAACTTTAAACCTTTTGAGGTTCAAGGTTCAACGGTTCAACCTTTCTTTCTTAGCTCTTCGAATCCTTTATTCTTCTAAGTCTCTCAAACTTTATTGAACTTGTTGAACCTTTGAACTTTGAACTCTTTTGGTTCAAGGTTCAATGGTTCAACAATTCAATCTTTCTTCTTTGAAGTCTTCTTTTCTTTAAGTCCTTTGAAGCCGTTAAACTTTGAACTTGCCAAAGCACTTAACTCTTTTAAGTCTGCCGATTTTGTTGAACCTTTGAACCCATTGAACCTTTGAACCTTTGGAGGTGGGTTTCAATGGTTCAATGGTTCAATATTTTGTTTGAAGCCTGCTGATGGACCTTTTAGTTGAACCTCAACGTTGAACCAACCTTGAAATTTCCTAAGTGTTTAGAACTTGTTCCTTTATGAGAGCTCACATGTTGAAGTTGTTTAATCCATTGAACCTTTGAGTCCCTTGACTAAAAATTATTGAATAATTGAAAAAATTGAGTGCTCAAAACATTTTTTGAGAAGGGAAGAGAGAATTTTGGCCTACAAGACTAAAATAGTTGATATGTTGTCCCCAAAAACAATTGATAGATTTTGGGAAAAATATCTAGCTCTAGTTGGGGAACTTCCATCGATTGTAAAAACAATCGAAGGGAGTAGAATCCAGAATCTCCAATGCCTTTAAGTATGCCATTGGGCTATGGAGTCATGATACCCAAAAAATAAAGGTGCTAAAAAATGAAAATGAACAATGCAAAATAAAACTAAAGACTATACAAAAATTATACATATGTACAACTGATCTTATCTGACACTTCAAAGATTGAAGTGATTCAGATGCTGCCCACTATGAGGTAATGAAATTGGCATTCCATCTTAATAAACTAGTAAGAAACTATTTTCTCCCTAGAATTGGTGATGGGTGAATGGAACTCCACTAGGAATCACATTTTGTGTGTACTCTTTTTGGTTCTATCTTCTTACTCCATGGCAAGACGTGGTCTCCAATCTAAAAACCATAAATCCTTGCTCTCTTGGTAATGAGGCTTTTTTCCTGACTTTGGCACACAATATTATGGTCCACTACCATAGCTTGTTACTCTTCTGGCCCAGTGAAGCACATGATTTGATTGTTAGCATTAAACACCTACCAATGGTTAGCTTTATCAAGCACATTTAGTTGAAAGACCAGTTTGATAGTGTACCTATTATCTTTGAAATCACGGTGAGGAACCATGAAGGTTGCAAGAACAACCAATGAATTTGCATGATTATGAGGTTCTCTGAGCACTATAAAAATATTGAAAGCTTTAAAACTTTCAATTTGATCCCATACCAGATTGTGATAATGTCACAATCTTTTGTTCTTAGTTTGATGCAAGTTCCTCACCTGGCAAACCACTAGCTCAGCATCTCCTTTAGCATGAAGGATCTTGACACCTCTATCTTGGGCTACTTTCAACCTAAGTAACAAAGATTCATATTCAGCAGTGTTTTTGGTGTTGTTGAACTACAAATTGTATGAATAAGGAAAAGTATCTCCTTAAGGAGATATCAACACAATCCTGGCTCCTGAGTCGGTAGAAGAATTGCTACCATCAAATTCCAGGATCCAAACATCATCAAAAACTGATCTTCTATCAGATTTTTCTTCATTAGAGAGGGAAGATCCTTTTTCATCTATACTATGCCCTATCAATTCTTCTGATGTATTGTTTAAATCAATTTTTGGATCACCACCTACAAGAATTTCATCTGCTATAATAGGAACATCTTTAGTAGACAAAAAATAATTACCCCTGCTTGAAGACTCAAACAAAATTTGAACTTTAGGGGCTGAAATTTGGGTGACAACATATTTTGCTTCCTTCTCAAGAAGCAGCCTCTACATGACACCTTTGCCTAGGATCCTCACTTCAGACAGGTCCATACTTAACTTGCCACCAACATCTTTGCATAAATTTTGCCCAAGAAGAATGATGTATGAGGCTGGGACGTCAGCAACCAGGACTGTCATTTTAATTCTCTTATCTATAAATGCCGCAAATGCAAATTAGGCATTCTTGATTTGTCCCACTAGTGGCACTTGTTTGTTTTCCATAGAGAAACACCTCTAAAAAGTTTTAATCAAAGTGAGGCTGAGAGAGTCTGCTACCTTGGCAGGCATGACATTGTCTGAAGCTCTGGAATCAATGATGCAGTTGCTCAGCTTGTGACCATTTATTAACAGGGGAACATAGAAAGGCTCTATTTTCTTGGGAGTAGTAGGAGTAATGACAAAGTTATTCTAGGTGGATGTGGGAGTCACCTTTGGAACAACTGGTCCTATAAGGATAGTTTTATTCTTTACACATTAAACCAACTTATCCAACTACTCAGGGTTGGATTGTAGGAATTCAAATTCAAACATTTGAATTTTGGTTTTCTTGACATGGTTGATTATATCAAATGTCTAAAATGAATTAGGAACAGGGGATGGTAGTTCATCCTTCTAGTTTTTAGGAGGGCTAGTACTAGTCTGTGAAATTGAAGTTGAAGGTGAAGGTGTACTTGAGGTACTTACTTTTTTAGGGATCACTGGGTCCTTTGATTAAAAAGGTAGAGTGGTTCCCCGCTTAGCAATTGAAATTTTTGGTTGAGATCATTCCTTTATTTTTTTCTTAACAAATTGTTGGGCTGACTGGTTCTAGGACTGGGTGAATACAACATATGATCCATCAAACACTTCACCTTTACTTTTGGGTTTATCTTGGTAATTCAGGAAACCAATGTTGGAATCACTAACTCATTCATCTTGGTTTTTTGCAAAGAGATTAGTGTCATCTTCTAGGTTCAACTCAGATTGGAAAGAAAAAATTGATTTTATTTCAAGGTATCTAACTGCTGAGTTGGCTGGAGCTACTTCAATAGTAAGTTTCCCCTGAGGGGGAGGAAGATGATTTGGTTGCCCTTGATACCTGGCAGTATTGCCTTAGTATGATTGATTGGGAAATATCCTCCTTGGTATATCTCTGTATGAAAGAGAAGAAGACATCCCTTATGTCATTTGCTTTTTGAGAGCTAGCAACTCATTTTCCAGCTTTTACACCATTGGATTAGTGGTGTCTGTAGATGGATATTCAAAGGATGAAGAAGATTTACCTCTGTTAGGATCTCTTCTTATCTTTTCCACCAAGATAAGATCATCTTCCATCTCAGTGGCCAAATCCTAAGCAATAGCAAGGTCTATGTGGCTAGCACATCTTAATAAAAAACTCACTTCAGGTAGCTAAGAGTTGCTGAAGAAGCATTTGAGATTCTCAGTTGTTGGCTGAGTGATTGAAGGAATCTTGTTCTTCAGCTTATCGAACTTGGATATGAAATCTCTCATTGGTTCATGAGGTTCCTTCTTCATTTGTGTGAGCTAAGCTAGCAGGGCATGCACATCTTTTTCAAGCTTGAACCTCACTTTGAACTTGGCTTTGAGAGTGTTCTAGTCAGTCACTGTTTGTGCTTGTAGATGATAGAACCAGTTTGTAGCAGCACCTTGCAATGTTTATACAAACAACCTAACTGCTACATCCTCATACTCCACACCTATCACACCACAGGCTATGCTGAAGGCTGAAATATGTTCATCAGGATGAACTCTCCCATCACCAAAGAACTTGGGGAAATTCTTCTTGGAATTGTGAGGCAGTTCATGTAGAGGTGGAGTTAGGTTGAGTGGACCAAACGAATTACCCCAGAGGCCTTGAGCTACCATGATTTGACTACTGAAGGGAGGGATAAAAAATGTCTGAGGGGTATGTATTGACAAAGCTATGCTAACATTAGAAATAGACACTTTCCATGGTAATGGAGACCTAACTTTTATAGGAGGAAATCTCCTGGTTTGTTGAAGGTGAGATGGTGAAGGAAAGGATCAAAATCACTTTGCTGTACCAACTCAAATACAAGGTCGACAATCTCTTTGTCTCTCTGGCTTCACGTATATCATGGATCTACCAGAGTGTAAAACTAAAATGGATAAGGATAAGGACTGATTCAATTTGAAGCTTGAGGAATCAAATTGCAAAATATGATCCCCAATAGAGTCACCAAAAAACTATTGGCATGGAGCTGGAGGAGAGTGGAAAAAGAAGTGAAACATTTGATCCCCAATGGCTCTAGTTTCACAGACTAGATTATATAATGGAAATGGATAAGGCTTTAATGATAATGGATAAGACACATGTGATGCTTCAATCTGAAGGTTGAGGCTTCAAATTGCATAAAATTGTTGTGTCCCCAACGGAGTCACCAAAAACTATTGTGTGAATATTTTGTCACCAGCTAACTAAGGGAAAAATAGGTGTTTCAACCACAGCATAAGGAGATTTATCAGCTAAAATGTGTAGGTTTACCACATCAAAATGGGACAAATCTCTCCTCTCATCAAGGGGAGGTTTCCTATAACTATAAGGTAGTACTATATATTAATATACTATAAATAAGCTGAAAATAACACTCAGGGGTAGGACAACACCATCCATCTCTCTTTTTTTAGAGATGATGTTCATAGACATAGGAGAATTCCTAGGTGATTGCTAGAGGTAATTCTCTTCTTTCAAAAGTAATACTCAGTCAACAGCCAGATTCCTTCTTGGTAGTAATTTTAACTACAAGAAACCCACAAAAGCATAAAGTCTTTCGTTGCTTCCCTCACTAAAATAGGGCGTAGTAACATAGTAGAATGAAGTGTAATGCAAAGTCTCCACCTCAACTACCAAAGAGTGAAATATACAAAGGACAATGGGGGCACAAAGTCATCCTAATATCCTTTAAATAGAAACATAAAACAAACACAATAAAGACAATTGTGGTAGCACAAAGTCTCTCCATAGTCAGCTTCAAGACACCTTCCTAATTACTTCCACTAAGTCTACTTGTTAAATTAAATGGACAAGAATACTTCAAGGAAATAGACATAAGAACAATTTCCTAAATAACACAAGCTATTCCAGCACAAAGTCTAAAAGGTCACTTGTTTTCTCATTCAAATAAAGAAATATGATTAACAATCTGAGCTCAAAGTCTTAGGAAATGCCTTTCAATTTGGGTAGAGTTTCACTTCTGATAACAAAGAGATCCCCTTTGCATAAAATAAGAGATTACAATATATAACACTCTAATAAAGACTTGGGCACTTTGTTTCATGGAATGGCTTATGTTGCATTCAATACCTTGAATGCATTTTTAGTTCTGTGAAGGGGCCATGCTGGGATAGGGCATCAACCATAACTGTGTCATGTCAATTCATCTCAAATGTCTCCTTTTGAAGTATGGACCACCTGGTCCTCTTATTGATATGTGTGAAGCTACCTATTTTGCCTTTACTTGATGAAGAAAAATAGGCCACATCCTTGAGTGCTCATGTTCTCTGATGTCCACCTGGTGGACTGTTTCACCTACTAGAAATAACTCCTGCACAGATATTTTTGGTCTTTCTACATCGTTCCCTCTTTCCTTGTTGTATTTTGTCTCTTCCTAATGATCTAAGATCTTGAGCTATCTCTTCCCTTTTTACTAGCTCTTTTGGCTCCTTCTTCAACTGGTCACTGAGTTTGTTCTTCAGGTTCCGTGCCATATTTGAAAATAAATAGGCATTTTATTACCTTAAATTTGATGTCTGCGGGGACTTCATTGGTCACTTGGTCACTTGAACCACATTGAAACTCAAACATTTGAACCATGAGAGTGCATTAATTCAATGGTCCAATGGTTTGGACGGTCCTATTAGTGCCTTGGTCCTATTAGCTCCTTAGTTCAATCAGCTCCTTGGTTTAATTTGTTTAAACCATCTCTTCAAACTTGTATTCGGAATCTTCTGCTTCCTTCCTTCACTCGAAGCTTCCTTTCAAACTTTGAAATTATTTAAACCTTTGAACTTTGAACCATTTTGGTTCAAATTTCAATGGTTCATTCTCTTTCTCAGAATCCTTTGGTCCTTCGAAGTTTCTGGATCCTTTTCTTTTCTGTTGAACTCGTTGAACCTTTGAACTTTGAACATTTCAAGGTTCAAGGTTCAAGGGTCCAACTTTTCTTTCTTAGCTCTTCAAATCCTTTATTATTATAAGTCTCTCAAACTTATTGAACTTGTTGAACCTTTAAACTTTGAACTCTTTTGGTTCAAGGTTCAACGGTTCAACGGTTCAATCTTTCTTCTTCGAAGTCTTCTTTTCTTTAAGTCCTTTGAAGCCATTGAACTGTGAACTTGCCAAAGTGCTTAACTCTTTTAAGTCTATTGATGTCATTGAACCTTTGAACCTATTGAACCTTTGAACCTTTGGAGGTGGGGTTCAATGGTTCAATGGTTCAATATTTTGTTTGAAGCCTGCTAATGGACCTTTCGGTTGAACCTTGACGTTGAACCAACTTTGAAATTGCCTAAGTGTTTGAAACTTGTTCCTTTGTGAGATTTCACATATTGAATTTGTTGAAACCATTGAACCTTTGAGTCCCTTGACTGAAAATGCTTGAATAATTGAAGAACTTGAGTGCTCAGAACATTTTTTTGGAAGGGAAGAGAGAATTTTGGCTTGCAAGAACAAAATAGTTGATATGTTGTCCCCAAAAACAAGTGACAAATTTTGGGAACAACATAATGTCAGAAGTAGACTAGAGGTAGGTGGGTCAAGAAATAATTCTTGAATATTTGTAAGGTGACAAGGAGATGGTGGAGGTGTAGCTACTTCACTTTTGTAGTCATCTACAGAAGAAAAGTTGTCAATATTAGAAAGAAGCTCAGGATCAAAAGTGTCATTAGGTATAGGTCAGTTTGAAGAGGAATCTAAAGAATGTAAAGGAGAATTAATAACAAAGTGTGAGAATCTATATAGTTGAGTCTAATGATCAAACATTCCCATAGCCAAAATAGTTTCACTATGCAACTCCCTAATGTACACTGAATCTGGAGTGAATTCAACTCATATGCTCAGACCAAGGTGAGTGATCTAGTATATTGATAGGAGATTAGTTGAGAGTGAGGGCACACTTAGAACATTATTTAATGTTCCACCACTCACTTCAATAGACCCTCTCCTGAGAACCTTTTTAGAAGTGTTGTCACCTAGTTGTATAGAGGACATGTCATATGGTTCCAAAGAACTAAACTCAATTTGTAAAGGGGTCATGCGATGTGAAGCACCAGAGTCAATGACCCATGTAGGAGGAGTTAAAGGCACAATTACAACTAAAGATTTACCTTTATGTTTCCCCTTGTTATACTCTTTTGCCTTCTCTTTACCAGATTCATTTGCCTTAGTGGATTCATGGGTTGATGAAGATGGTTTGATATAATCTAGAACACCTATGTTGTTTTGAATAAGAAGGCTAGTATGGTGGTTAATTTATTTATTCAAACATTTACTCTCATCATGCTTACCTGAGCAATGCCCACATTTGATCCAATATTTCTTAGGATTGTGATTGGAAGAAGAGGTCACATTAATTGATTTGGAGGTGGATAGATTTTCACCCTTTTCAACATTTTTCTTGGTCTACTTTCTCTCTCTATTGTTAGAAGCCTTATCTTTCTCAGCAAGTAATACATGATATTTAGATGATTTCGCTATTCCCATTTTTATCAACTTATATTTTTCCCAAATCAAGTTAGAAATAAAGGTATCTAAAGAAGGCATCTTCCATGTGGTGTCAAGAGCACTCTCAGTGGCATGAAAAGTGGACACAAATATAGAATATTTAGGACCCAATTTAGTGAGTATTAACAAAACAAGTTGTTCATCTTTCTTGTTAATTCCACATGCTTTCAACTATAATCTCAAAAGTTTGAACTTGGTGAAAACATTTTGAAAAGTGTAGAAGTCATCTGGGCTCAATCTAATGAGCTCATTTTCCATCTCATGTATTCTCATTACATCTTGCACTCTAAAGAGCTTGGATAGTGTGGTCCATACTTTAATAGGTGTTTTGGTAGATTCAATGTGAAAGAGTATATCTGGGGAGATTGAGAGACATAGTAGTCCATGGAATTTGTCACAATGGTTAAATAATTTGATTTTTTCTCTAGCATCAATAGGTTTAGTCTCAATGACCATTATAATTTGATGGTAACCCTTAGATTGCAAGATGATTTCCATTCTAGGTTTCCATTCATGATAATTAAATGGTGTAAGCAGATTAATAGAGAGTGAATCCATAGTGCATAAGTAAAGATTATTGTATTAATTAAAGAAGTAATGAAAAAGGAAAGAATTCACAAAAAAAAATAGTACCCCTTATAAATATTAGTAATGACCCCCCTGAAGTTTCAAATACAAACACACTCGTGTAGATGTCAGATTCAATCAAAAATGTGTCTTGAGAAGTAGGTGCATAAGTACAAGGAACTAGAGGGACATAAAATTCAAGTAATAATGCATCTAAGAGTGTACAAAAAATGTGAAAAATATTTGAAGCTATGGAAGGCCCAATGGAAGGTCTAATGTATAGAGCATAAAAAATAAGCACTTTTGAAGAAAATGGCACTCAAAAAGGAGTTACTGATTAAAATTTATGGCACTTACAATTTATTACTTTGACATATTCCTGGAGCCTTTCCAAAATTCTAGAATTGTGTTTTTTCAACCAAAAATCCAAAAAATGGAAAAAACTTTTAATTCATTTCTTCATTACCTTTCACCTGAAATTTGATGCCCACTGGAACGTCACACAGGTTTCCAACACTACTTTACTTCAAGTTTTCTAACTGCTTCAACTTTGGGTTTTCTAACTACTTCAACTTAAAGAAAAGTAATAAGTTATTGACCTTTGAAAACTCGAATGGGTCTAGCTAGAGTAAATTGGGTTCTTCTAACTACTTTACTTTAGGTTTCAAGTTCAATAAGACTGCCTCCAAAACCTGAATTGGTCTTGCAGTGTTGATTGGGTTCTTCCAACACTTTTATTTTGGGGTTTCAAATAGATGAAACTAAAAAAAGTAATGAGTAGTCAAACCTGGAAAACTTGAATAGGTCTACCTAGAGTAAATCAGGGTTTTAGACTTGTTTTACCGTTGTTGGGGATCAATAATGACCTTGAAAAACCCTAAATACTTCTAAGTAGTTGGCATTGAGAAACCTAATTAATTCCAATTAGTTGCCCTAGAGAATCCTAATTACTTCCAATTAGTGTAATTCAGGTTTCTTAGATTGTTTTACTTAACTTTATGAATTGGAAGTAAAGTAATGCTAAAAACCCAATTTTGTCTACAAGTAAGTTATAGCACTCCAAAACCCCAATTTAGTCTAGAATCAAGAAACTACCCTCCAAAAACTTGATTTGGTCTATGAAACAAGTAATGGCCCTTTAAGAACCCGATTTAGTCTACAGGTAATGTTTGGGGTTTATAGGGTTGATTAATTCATCCTTACATACATCTGACTAGATCAAAGAAATTGATTTATAGGAAAATCCATTAAATTTATTAAAAATATAAAAGAAACCCATTTTAGATCTCAAAAAACCCACAAAATATATATAAATGGATTTTTCATCAAAGGCCTTTTGAAATTATTTTTGAGATAGTTTTTAGAAAATGCATCCAAGGTAAAAAAATGGCAGCTGTACAATATGAAAAAATAGCAAGGTGAATGCAAGAGAATCTTACCAAAGGAGATAAATGTATGAGGCTATCAAGAATTTTTTGGTACCATGATAATTTTTTCTAATATCTCTGAATAGCAGCTTCGTGATGAATGTTCAATTCTTGTAGAGGTAGAATAAGAGTTCTGAAAATAAGAAAATTCGATAAAGGAAATGTTTGCATTAGCCAATTTTAAAAAAAAAAGTACATATAGGGTGAGATTAGGTCACCAAAAATTTAAAACCCTAATTCATAATTAGAACCCACTTAAAGGTAAATGACCCCTAATGACTTAATTAACTAACCTACATATGCTGAAAAGATGTGTAGGTAAAACCACGAGATGAGAAAGCCTACACTAATATCTACTAGCTCCACTATCTACCATATAATTATGGACTAAACAATCACCTACTATCAAAGAGAGATAAAGTAGAGTGGTCTTTCTTGACTTAGAATTGGCTATATTCACCTTTGTCATGTTATGTATTTGTTGTTTGGGTTCCTTGATTTGTTGGTCTAAATTGGTCAAGACAACTTCTTGTTTCTTAGCTGGTTCTTTACATACCTTGAGATCTGAAAGTTATTGAATCAACATGTCTTTTTTCCCTGGGATGACCAGGGAATCCCACATGATAATACTAAAATTGTATTTTTTCATTTGATTAATTTTTTAAAAGATGTTTGACTAACCTTTGGCTGCAACTTTTGAGCCACTAGTTGTTCTCTAGTTAGGGGCATTTGGGGAACTTTTACCGTCTCTATGTTCTAAATATTCTGTGCTATAGGAACAATAACTTGATTTTTGACATTATTTGACACAAAATTAGGAACACTAGAAGTATTTTTCACATCCTAAACTTCTTCATTTACTCTCCTTTTAGTTCAAGTCATAGGTGCCACTTGACCATTTGTGTTGCTAGTTTCACTAACTTGGTTGAATGCAATGTGATCATCCATGTGCCAATTAACATTGATAACATTAGGCTGCTTTGGAATTTGTTGAGATTCTCCTTAGATTTCCATATTTATGTTGACCACCTTAAAGAGGGAAATATTCTTGTGTCATTTATGGCATGGTAATCTCTTATGATACCAAATCTTGATTCTACATGTCATTTGGATTGGAAGGTTACCAATCTGGATCTTGCATTAAGTTATTTTGGGGAACAATAAATTTTGATTTGGAAGGCACATTGGGATCAAGGATTGCATATGGCTTAGTTTAGGTTATAGCTCCTTGATTTTGATAAGGTTGCCTATTGTCCTTGAAACCTTGATAAGGTGGTTTTTGGTTATTGAAAGACTGATAAGTACTCTGATTTTGTTGTTGATAAGGTTTACCTTGGTACTATTATCTCTTGAGTGAAATAATTTCATTTCCAAAATCTTGTAACATGCTTTTCAAACCACCAATCTCACTAGATTAATTAAGAGGGGATACAACTTGGACTTTTGGAGATGGAATAGGGGATTTGGAGAACTTGAGGGCATGGAACAGGTTATAATTGTAGAAAAAGGGTATTAAAGGCCTTAGAGCTAGTTTACTAGCTTGAATCAAGTTGTTCTCTACTCTAATAGCAATTTCATAGGCATTTGGCAAGTTATTACCACCGATGGACTGTATCATGACACTTATATCAGAATTAAGGGCCTTAAGGAAGTACAAAAATGCATACCCTAGGGATGATCTAACCAATGCAGGGATCTTAATCCATGTCTTTTGGAATCTAAGGTTAAATTTTGACATGAATTCATGGGGGTACCTTTGTATGGTAGTTAATTTTTCAACCAAAGATAGATGATCAAACTTTTCTTCAATTTGCTTAACTAAAGATGCACCTAACTCATCCCATGTAGAAATAGAGGCCTAAGGAATATTTCTATTCCATTGCAATGCTTTTCCCTTGAAAGAGCTATAAAGTAATCTAATAACCAAATTAGCTTGAGTAACACTATGAATAAAACATACATTGACAATATCTTGGATATGCTCAATAGCAGTAGTTTTATCCCATTATCTAGAGAAGAAAGGAATAAATTTTATAGTAGACACATGAATGTCATCGCACTGGGCCAAATTCAGGGGACTATCCCTATTAAATGGGATAAAAAATTGATTCCTAATAACCATTTGGGAAAAAGGGATTTGGCTTATGCGGACAATAGATTAGAATAAAATAATAGACTAACTAAAAGATAAATACTATTTTGGAGGATAAGGATGTGTGCTATTGAATCTTGATCTTTTATAAGAAGTAAGAGGCAATTGAATATGTTCAAAATAAGTACCTTTACTTGATGCTCTTATTGTAATCTTTATCATGAAATCTTGGTCTGAAAGATGATATGAACTCTACAACTTAAAGGATCTTCAACTTTTTATGATGTGTGAATCTTTATTCTTAATCTTCAAACTTTAATATACCAAAGAAACTTGATGTCCCACTAGACATGCCACAAATGTTTAGTTTTTAGATTGTACCCTAGCTGAGCAAGGGGATTTTTTAGGTCCTCTGCTCAAATCTAGAACAACTTGGGACTGATCTTAGGCTGTGAAAATTCTAAAAGTGGATAAGACCTTCGAAGAAATATGACTTCCTTATGGATCTATCACCCATACTAAACCTAAACTAACACCTACTTGTAAAAGGGAGAGAGAATTGATAAAACTTATAAAAGCATGTAAAAAGTGATGATGCACCAATGATTTGATCACTACAGCTTAAACAAAACACACTATGAGAAAATTTTTAGACCAAATAACATTAATCTTACATAAATATTTTAGAACAAGGCATTAATCAATTACCATATTAGTAAGAGAGGGCAAATATCCACTTTTAAACTAAATAATAAACTGTAGATTGTGATTATAATGCCCTGTGAGACTATTAAGCACTTCCTAAAGGTGATGAAAATTTAGACATAATCAAGGAACTTACATTCACTTGACAATAGTGCATGAATGCATAGAACACACTTCAATCTGACTTAGAAAAGGATGGAATTCAATCTTTATAGCATCAAAAGGTGTTGTAGTAAAAATTTTAGCAAAGTCTGGTCATACCAAAAGAGGGATAGATGTATCAATATCAAGGCTTTAAAGCCTATATTTATAGCAAAGAGAAAGAGAGAGTTATGCATTGGAAAAGGCCCAATCACCTTTGATGGATTAGCACCAATTTAAAGATGATGCTAAGTCATGATCTTATCAAGAAGGCACAATTTCAAAGGGATTTGCAAAATAATTTAATGCTCCCTGATCCTTATGCAACTTTCAGCTCTTCATCTTGAGACACCATGCCACCTCCACCTATTATACTAATAAAGACCAATCCTTTATACCCCTTCTATATTGTAATAGGTTTTAATAAACCCATTATATCTTTGTAGGGATTGAGGATTCATATATACATGGGTCATTCCTTTTAAAAATGGTGATAATAGTCTCAGTATGGACCCTAAATGATATAATATCAAACCAAAAGTCTATATTTAGCCTCAATGGTGGTCCATATATGTTCCTTATATATTACTACATGGTTACATTCCTTTAATGACATTGGATCGAGCTTTCATGGCATTTGAAATAGCTCTAATGGTGTTGGGAAGACTCTACAAAACCTTGCTTTCATTGTGAAAAACAACCTTTCACCTCTCATCGAGAATCCTGGGCTTGCCATTGCTCTTGACCTTATTTTCATTGGTTGTCGAATAATGGCTTGAGTTATTGATTTTTTGACCCTTTTTGCTCTATTGGTCTTCTTATACATGGATGCCCATGAGCCATTAATTTTATGCCAATTGAACATGCTTCTACCATTTATCCTTGAATCATTAGTTCTTTAGCGGTCTCATGTATGTCATCCTTGTATTCACTTTATTGGATTTACTAGGCACAAATGAGTGTGAGCCCTCAGATTTATCTTTGAATTGCCAACTCTATCCCTACTGGTGCTAATTGGTAATCCCTTATTGATCTTTAGGATCTTATCAATCTATCAGTTTACACTCTTGTGCCATGTGTCAACCTCTCATTCTCTCAATTTTTTTTGAACCATCTCACTCTATTAGATCGATATGTATGATTGAGTGAGGATTATTAGATTTGATTTGGTTTGAAAACCAATTGTTATTTATCGGGTCTTAAAATTAGCATTCATGTGAACGTCTTATACTTTTTTACCAACTTTGGATGCCTAGATCTTGAAGTGTAGAAATCATGGAGGCTCCAAAATTACACAAACATCTTATACTTTTTTACCAATTTTGGAGGCCTGGATCTTAAAGTATAGAAATCATGGAGGTACCAAAATTTCTAGAGATGTTCTTCTTACCAAAAGGGATGAACCCATTTGATCCACTAATCCGAAGATCCTTCTGAGTGAAGATATAAAATGTTCAAGTGAGTTGGTCCATATTTGGTTCACATGACATCTTGGTGATTTTTTAGCTTATTTGTCTAAGTATGGGAAACTTAACAAAATATGACTAAGGAGCCAACTTGAAACATGCACAAATTCTACCACACTTTTGTGGATGATCTAAAACTTAGTACATAACAACTAGGGACCAAGTTGGACAAACCCATGTGATCAATTTTTTTTAGACTACCACACTTTCAGGATATGGCCTCTACAAATTGCCTATTGAGACTTTCTATCACTTAACCCAAAATTTCAAGATGGATTCAATGAATAACTAGCTAAACTCTATGCACTTCCATATCTATTCTAAGCACTTTTGAAACCTCATGGTGGTTTTTCAACTTCTGGGCCTATCTTTGTGATATTGGGTCACACTTCAATTAGGATCTTGCTCTTTTCATTGAATTCTTAGACTAGGCAAATTTTTGGTATGTAGAACAAATTTGGTCAACAAGGACCACAGGTGGGGGAGAAGATTTAGGTGGATCAGGAGCCATAGGTGAAGAAGGATCCATAGTTGAAGAAGGAGGATCATTCATATGTGGGAGACTTATGGAAGGAGGAATAGTGGGCACATGAATAGTCACAAAGCAATCAAGAAGATGGTACTAGAGAATATGACAATGACTGATATGATGGTTACCACATTAGTTCCAAAGATAATATATCTCTCCATATTTTGGAATATACTTAGGTAATAAGTTGGGAGGAGGTATAGCCTTATCTTTCGACTATGGAAGGGTAGGAAATAATGTGTCAATATATTTCTGAAGCTTTTGATAATGGGTAGAAGAATGATTATTTGTATTATATAAGCAATAGATACACTTGTTAGTAGAATTTGGGGGTCTACTAATGGAAGGAGTAGATGCAAAATCCAAGGAAGGTTGGTATAACTAGTAGTCTCTAGTCCAATGACAAACAACTTTATGAATATCACAGTAAGGGTGATCAACCCATTGGGTGGGCAAGGAATCAAGCTATAGTAAAGGAAGAAGGCCATCACCAAAGGGAGGTAGGGTTGGTGGAGATACTGGGCTAGGATCATTTGAAGGAGAAGTAGAATTAGGTGTAGGATGAGGCTCAGTAAAAGGTAGAGTGGGATTGGGAACCAAACTAGGCTAGATTGAGGGAGAAATATGATGTGTATAAGGTTTAAGAGGAGTAGCCAACATCTTTGAGGGAATAAAATTATAGGGGTCCTAGTATCTATCAAAATGATAAGGACCAATCATAACATGATCCCTAAGCATGCTCTTATGAGGCTCTATCAAAATTGGAGCTGTATATGTCATCACTCTATCTCTAACCTACAAAAAATAAGAACAATACTAAAATTAGTAACTATGCAAGAAGGAATACTATAATAGAAATGGAAATACTTAAATAAATAAGTACAATACTAAAGAATTTTGACATCTCTAGCTTGGAAAAGTCCTAGAAATGGATCATTTAAAGTATAACAATCATCATAATTAGGTGTATGAAGTTTGATGTTGTAGGTAGGTATGATATTTTTGTCATAAGTGGTGTGATGAATATAATGCCAAGTTTTGGTTTATACCATGAGTATATCATTAAAAAATGGATGATGAAAATGTGAATTCAAGGATGACAAAAGTTGGATGATGAGATGAGGGGAGAGATCCAAATTTTTGATCTTGAGGCTTATTATAACTGGCTCATTGTCATCATAATCTAAGAGGTTATGTGGTATGTTCTTGATGAATTCGAGGTTACCATGATAACATCGAGTAGAGTTGACAAGATAGTAAAAAATTTGAGATTCCCTAAATGGGACACTAGGAAAGGGTTCAAGGGTTAGAATTTTGAATACACCACATTCTTAGAATTGTTTAAAATTATAAGGGTTTGTGTCTCCTTGAATCTTATAGATATCACCATTATGGGTAAATGAGAGGATCCTTCCTAAACAAGATAGCAACTAATTAAAAATACACAAAATAAACTATGAAAATTAACAATATATTAACTCAAATCAGAAAAACTAAATTACAATGGTTAAATTATATAATCACTAGCCTCTTTGAGGGGGAAACATCCCTTGATCAAGCTCAATACAATAAATTCATGGATGCCTTCATTGGCCTCAACACTTACCTTTATACTAAGTCTAATCTAAGCAACTATTTCCTCCCATGAATGTGGATAAAATAAAATCCTCACAGGATGACTTGCAAAGCATATGCATCCATAGCAATTATTATACTAACAAAGTAAAGAGAAGGGGTAGTATGGGCTCCTAATATCCCCTCCCTCTTAGAATAATCTTTGTCCTCAAAGCTTCAGATGTGGAAATTGGTGCTGAATTTGAAATAGTGGTCATATGTGGCATCCTCTGGCTACATTTCATGCCACTAAATTAAAACCTCTATGATGAAGTAGGAGTGAAGTTGTCATGCACACCTATCAAGGATTGTCACTAGTTCAAGAAGGATGGATCCCTCATTATCAAGCTATATTAAAATAGTTTTCACTTTGATATTTGTGCCAAGAACTTTTTTTAGACAAGAGACATGAAATATTGGGTGTATTCAAGAAGAAGGTGGGAGCTCCAACTTATAAGAAATTGACCCAATCTTCTGGAGAACCTTATAAGGTACATATAATTTGGGAGATAACTTATGACACACTTTGAGTTTTAGGGAGGATTATTTATATGGATATAATCAAATAAAAATTATATCATTGACTTAAAATGTGCACTTGAAATGGTGCTTATCAGCCTATTATTTCATTCAATTTTTTACCATATGAAGATTGTCCCACAAGGTGCTGAGGATCTGATCCTGGGTTTGTAAAATCACGTCGACCACTTAAACTGATGAACTATTGGGGGTGTATGGAAGGAACACTAGTGGTGATTTATTATAGACTGATTTACACAGAGTCATTTTAGTTGAGGTTTTTTTTGAGATAAAGAAATGAAGGGAAGTTTCCAAGCATTTGTTGATAATTTCAGTCCAACCATTTATTTAATGGATGATACCCAAAAATCATCTTCAGTTGGGTGCCAGTGCATAAAAATAGTTCTACCCAAAAATGGATGGTGAAGTTTTCATCATGATCTAAGACAATAGATGAAGGAATGCCATGAAGATGAAAAATCTAGCCCAAAAAAAATTGTGATTGTGGAGGCTGTATAGGGGTGGCTGAGGGCACAAAAAAGACTATATTTGGAGAGGAAATCAACAAAAACCAATATAGCTATTTTCCCTCAAAATTTATGGATACCCTAAATTAAATCCATATAAATATATGTCCAAATCCTAGTGGGGATGGAAAAGGGTTTGGACAACCTTGAGATGAGTGTGGTTTCACCCTTGTTGTGCTGGCAGGTATCACATTTAGCCACCATCTGTTAAATTTCCTTTTTCATTCCCTTCCAAAATAAGATGAATCATGCGCACTCATAAGTTTTGAGAAAACTTGAGTGACCTATAGATGGATAAGGATGGAGTTTATAGAATATAACCTTCTGAATATCTATGTTCTAGGGAAGCACCAGATGACCCTTGTATCATAGAGAAACACCATCCTAAGAATAATGTAGTAATTGTAGAGGGGTTAGTGGAAAACTATTGAATTATTTGAGATAATGAGGAGTCACTGATATACCCATACTAGACAATGCCCAACCAATTTAGAATAGGCATGGAAATAGATAAAAGGGAAGCTTGGTCTGTAAATGTGCGAGATAGAGCATCAGCCAAAATATTATCCTTAACCTTCTTGTGATGAGTTTGATGACCCATTTCTATTGTGATGTGGTGGAAACCCATTGTTTGAAGAAATATTTTAGACTCTGGTGATTAGTTTTGATGTAAAAAAGATTCCCTAGTAGGTGTGGTTACTGCTTCTATACTGCATGCAAAATGGCCATCATTTCCTTCTCATAAGTAAAGAGTGATAAATTATTCCCAAAAAGGGATTTTATAGTGAATGTAATGGGGAATCCTTATTTGAGGATAACAAAACCAATTCTATTTCTACAAGCATCACTCTTGATAGTGAAGGTCTTAGTAAAATCTGGCATAGTTAGAATAAGTGTAGTATACATATCTTGTTTCAATTATTCAAATGCACACTCAGTAGCTTGTGTCCATGTAAAAAAATAATTTTTCAACATAGATATCAAGGGAGCTAAAATCTTCCCATAACCATTGAAAAAATTATGATAGTATTTAGTCCATCCCAAAAAACCATGGAGGCTCTTGAGTGTCTGAAGATGAGGCCACTTTATCTTGGCAGCTATTTTTATAGGATCCACCTGAACCCCTTGGGTTGAAATAATATGCTTGAGATACTCCAATTCATCTTGATCAAAAGTGTATTTAGACTATTTTTCATAAATATGATGGTAAAAGAGAAGTTATAACATGAGCTCCAGATGTTAGAGATGCTTAGACCATGTTTTACTATAGATGAAGATGTCATCGAATAAGACCAGAATGAATTTTTGTAAATAAGGCCAAAATATTTAATTCATCAATGTTTGAAATTTTGAAGGAGCATTAGTGAGGTCAAAGGTCATGACCAAAAAAACATAGTGGACATCATGCGTGTGAAAATCTATCTTAAGGGCATCATCCTCATGAATCTAGATCTAGTGATATCTAGAGCAGAGATCCAACTTAGAGAAAAAATGAACACCATGAAGCTCATCGCTAATAGGGATCAAGAAGTTATCTTTGATGGTGATGTGATTAAGTGCATGAAAGTTAATGTAGAGGTTCCATGACCCATTTTTTTTGCACAAGGAGAACTAGGAAAAGAATATGGGTTGGTACTAGGGAAAATAATGCCTTGTTTTAGTAAGTCTTGAATGAGCATCTCGATCTTAGTCTTTTACTGAAATGGGTAGCGATAGGGCCTGATGTTGGGTTGAATGAGCATCTTGATCTTAGTATTTTACTAAAATGGGTAGTGATAGGGCCTGATGTTAGGATGAATGCATCCAAAAAGGAGATGAATATGGTGGTCCTCTAATTGTGAAGGTGCTAATCCCACTAGCTTGGTAAAGACACGTACATACGTAAAATAGTTTTTATATCAGGAGTGGAGACCATTGATGATTAAATTTGAATGGAATGGAGCTGGGTAATGACATTGTGTGAATTATTTTTAAGAATATTTTCTTTGTGATGTGAACTAATGATGTTTAAGGATCTAGTTGTAAGCCTTTCAATGTGTGCTTTTTCCCATTGTCTAAAAAATTCATCCAAAGTTCAATAAAATCCCATAAGATGGGTCCAAGTATGCATAACCATTAGGTTCCCAAAACAAAATCACATCCACCTAAGGGCAAGGAAAACATGTCAAAGCACAAGTTATAATCTCTAATAGACATATGCACATTATGATACTTCCATTGGCAAAGTAATATTCCCCCATTAACAATCATGACTTCAAAATTAGAGCAAGGATAGACAAAAATAATCAACCTATTTGGTGATCTGAGGGTCAATAAAGTTATGAGTGCTACCAAAATCAATGAGTATCGTAAGAGGGAACTTCTTGAAATAACCCCTGACTCGTAAGGTTTATGGGGTGGTGACTCTAACTAAGGCATGGAGAGAGATATCCAATTGGTCTTCGTAAGAAGTAGGTTATACAATTGATGGAGCTTCTTATGGATCATCTATTTTATCTTGAACATCTTCCCCATCTTTAGTTTTAGGTGGTTTTTCCACATACAATAGGTAGAGCTTTTGATCGACACATCAATATCCCTGAGTGAATTT
This sequence comes from Torreya grandis, assembly GCA_037957365.1. NCBI lineage: Eukaryota > Viridiplantae > Streptophyta > Pinopsida > Cupressales > Taxaceae > Torreya > Torreya grandis. The sequence goes on from JARHVA010003582.1 coordinate 1,389,037, forward strand.
ATCATCACAATTATATCATAGTCCTTTTTCTCTATGGTCTTGCATCTCTACTTCAATAAAATGCTTGATAGGAGTGGTTCTGGGGGATGTCATTATTTGAGATCATTATGGAGTTGTATTTTTTAATAGATCAAAATTGGATTTGAATCACTATTGACTTGTAAGCTTATCCTCTACCAATTTATCCAACCCAAGGGATTTCATCATTATGTTGGGTCAAAAAAATTTGACCTCAAATCAAATTACATCCTTCAGTCCACTAACAAAGTAACTTTCAAAGAATTCATCAGATAATCCCTCTATGTGATTGGCCAGTTTTCCAAATTCTATTTAATATTATCTCATGGTTCTTGTTTGGAAAATTTTAGTGAGTGCTCCTGTGAAGTCATCAAAATTACTAGGGCCAAATTTTTACAAATGAGAGTGCAAAAATCAGTCCAACATGGCTCACCATGAGCCTTGGTATACCAATGATACCATTGAAGGGCTTTAAGTTCCAAGTGAAAAGATGCAAGAAAAAAATTGTTGGCATAGAAAGTATTATGCAGGATAAAATATTGTTCTACCTGATAGATCCATCCAATCAGATCTACACCATGAAATTAAGGAAAATTAAGCTTCAGACCATGAAAATTACTAGAATAATAAAATATGATGTCAGAAGAGGACTCTATATGTTGTTTGTTGTTGAAGGTGGTATGTTGAAGATTGAGGACGATAATTTTTTCATCAAGATCTTTGATGTGTGTCTTGAGGGTAGTAATTTCATCCTCCATGTTTTTTGCTCCTATTTGGGTTACTATCATGACCCGAATAAGATATATATTTTATTTTCTATTTACCTGTAAGTCTTTTGAGAATTTGTGGATAGTTTCATGGAACTTATAGAATGGAGATTTCCTAATTTTTAGTTTCTATCAATTATCTAGCTACAAGTCATCTGACAGTCTATAGATATTCTATTGATTTATTTTTTTGATAGTCTATTGGAAATATTTTGGAACTGATAGAAATGGTCCCCAAGTTTAGATGGCTTCTTAAGGGTTTAAATATATCACTCTAGCCACCAATGTCATCTATGTGAGTACCGCTCTCCATAAATTTTCTAGCCATGAATTTAACTCTTAGCGATAGGTCTTAGTTTTCCTCATGGATGGGAACTAATCAATTGAGAAGGGTTTGTTACCCATTTCACTAGCAAGTCCTCTCAATGGGATAACTACTTTGGGGTTTATACGGTACTCTTCACATTGAGTTTTAGGAATTTTACCCAAGCACTTCCCATAGTTATGCAGCCAAGTTTTTATCCTAATCCAATATAGATTATTGTGATACAGATAATTAATTTCTACAAAATTACTTAAATGTATTATGAAGTATAAAAAATTTAAGACTTTTTTAAGGAAAAAAAAATTGGCCTTGGAAAGTGATACGATACAAGATGAGAGGATCCTTCATGAAAAAGATAGCATATAATTATAAATACATGAAATTAACTATGAAAATTAGCAATATATTAACTCAAATAAGCAGAACTGAAGTATAATGGCTAAATTTTAGAATCAATGACCTCTTTGAGGGGGAACCTCCTTTGAGCAAGCTAAATACAATAAATTTGTGGATGCCTTCATTGGCCTCAACACTTACTTTTATACTAAGTATAATCTAAGAAATTACTACTTACCATGAATGTGGGATAAAAAAAATGCTCATGGGATGACTTAGAAAGCATATGCATCCATAAAAATTATTATACTAAAAAAGTAAAGAGAAGGGATAACATGGGTTCCTAATAGGAAACTTGGCACATTGGCAGGCAGAAGAGGTGACAACCCTCATGCGATGAGTCCAAGGCTTACCAAGTAAAATGTTATAGGAAAGTGGAGAGTTAAATATCACAACCTTCATTTAAATGATGACATGAGGGATGGTAATAGGAATCCACATCCAACCTAAAGGAGGCATTTGTATTTGATCATAACCTTGATATGTACTACATATAGACTTAAGATTACACTTAGAGTATCCAAGAGTTTTAATGAAGTTGAGGGAGGAAACACAAGTACCTAAACCCAAATCAATCAAAGCATGCTTGACTTGGATATCACTGATTTTAATTTTAATAAATAGTGGAGGATCATCCGCTCAAAGAAAAATGTCATCTAGGATCATGGAAGTAATAGGAAATTTTAGAGAAAAAGAAGTCTCCATTGTTTTGTCAACATGTATAGACATATCTTCACATTATTATAAGATACTATCTTCAGACCTAGATAATTTAACTTCACGTCCTACTAGGGTAGGATGAGGGATGTTCATTTTAGATAATAATTACATCAGGTAGTTGTAGTTATGGGGGAAGTTCACATGAGTTAAATAAAGGGCATGTGAGATGGGATATTAGTAAGTTTCGTGATGGGGTCCCATACATCATAACCCATGGGGAAATATTAGATAGAGGTGTGTAATATTAGAGGAGCTCCTAGGAAGGAGGATTATAAGTGCATGTAAACCTTTATTGATAAGATGTGATCTATTTAGTTTGAGGACAAATATATTGGTTGTCTTTAGATGATGGGATAATAGATTTAGGTATTTATTGTGATTGATTTAAATAAATGTTATTGAAAGTTTGAGAAATGTTATCTATGGGTGGATATGTTTGGGTAGTGGTATAAATAGTATGAGAGGTATTATCTAATTAAGGTGTTGGAAGTGGTTATTAGAAACAAGTAAGGTCATCTTTCCCTAAATATTTTAGATGAGATATGGAAGAATCTTAGATAACATGGAATTCTTGAGATGTTTAGTGTGTATGGGTTGGATTAAAATCAATGAAAGTGAATACCCTTCACATATTAGTCATGTTTACCAAATTTTATTTAGGTATTTGGTTGATAATACTTTCAACATTATTTATGGAAGGATTAGGCTTATCATTTCCATCTTGATGATTATAAGAGGATCTTTATATATGGCAAGATGAGCATTAGCCTGGTTTAAAGCTTGATTTTTGTTTTATGTTTTGTGAGATTTAAAAGTTATATCATATGCTTGTTGGCATTTACAAATTAGTGAATCATGATCAAAGTTTATGCCAAGAATAAAATACATAGCTAAATTAGTTAATTGTCTAGAAGTCTCATGAGAGTGCCCCTAGCTTGTATGAAACCAACAAAAATTGTTTGGATCATACCATGATTTAATAAGATGAGTGGGGTTAAGTTCTCATGGTAGAAGCCTTGGTAGATGATTATGAATATCATCTAAGGATAATTGATTATGAAAATTAATGTTGTTTGTTTGAGATAATTGAGGATTAAGGGTGTTGTTTATAGGGGGTGCATGCTCCACAACATTGTTGGGAGCAATGGCTTGAATATTGTGAATGGTGTTATAAAAATTAGTAACACCACCTTTCGTAGCATGATATTTTTTATTTTTAATGAGCATAAGAGTTACCATATGAGGTTGGGATGGTTAAAATTCATGCATGAGAAAATCTTGGCATTTGGTTTGGTCAAAGGATTATTCCAAAGTTCTTGGAGAGAGAGTTTGAACTTGATATTGTAACTTGGGATAAAGAGAATTAGTGAATATATGAAAGATATTATCATCCAACATGTTATGCTCACACTTATTAGACAATGTCTTCTACCATTTGATGAAATCTTGTGATGTTTCAGTTTTAATTTTCTTACAATTGATGAAGTGAGCCAAGGTGTTCTTAGGGAGATCACTAGTTTAAAACTCTTGTACTAGGGAATTAACTAGATCTTCCAAGCTAGTGATAGAATAGAATTTGATTTGATTCTACCAATATAATCCATCTCTAGAAAGTGTTTTCACTAATAGCTTGGTATCATCAAAAGTGTTTAGTTTGACCCAATATTTTTAGATATTACCAAAGGTTTTTAAATGTAAGGTAGGATTGGTTGACCCATTGTAATTAATGGTAGGTGTGATGCCTCCTATGATGAAATTGGAAATTTGAGGTATAATAGGTTCATTTTGGAGATGTTTTATTATTTTGTTAATAAGGGGTGGTTGAGGAATGATGTTACCATGGGAATTCCTAAGGGGGGTGGGGGCGCATTTTGAGTTTGTGCTCCCCATGGAACTTGTTGAGGTTGATTTTGAAGGTGAATAAGATGATTTTGCATTTACATAGTTTGGTTGGCATTATTTGTTTTAAAAGCATGTATTTTATTAAGAGTTTACCATAAGATTTGTTGGGTTTGAGTGGTATTAGGACTAGTTTTCAAGACATGCAAAGTGTTAACATTGGTATTAGTGGCTTGGGTTGCACTATGAGTAGTGGCATGTGTGACGCTAGTGGAATGAGAGGCATTGGTAGAAAATGAAGCACTAGTAGCATGAGTGGCATGGGTAGTAAAATATGCACTAGTGTAATGATTAGCATTATAAAAAAGAGAAGCACTAGTGTCATGATTATAATTAATGGTGAATGTTGCACTAGTAGCTTGGTTAAGGAAGAGGGGTCTTAAAAAAGGCCCACTAGATGTTGAGCCTACCATGTTAGTGGAGATACTTGGCATGGAGGTTGAAGAGATCAAAGAAGAAGATGTCTTAGTATGAGGAGTCAAAATAGAATGGATAGGTTGAGAAGCAAAAAATATGTCACCTTCAAATCCATGAGATAATATAGGGGAGGGTGAATGGGGTTCTTATAATTGACCACTTATCATGAGATTATAAATAGTTGAAGGGTATTTTCCTCTATGTGGAGGAAACTTGTTAATGAATAAGATCATTTTAGATGTATACTCTAATTTAGGCTCATCTTCTAAGGAAAAAAGAGGATTATAAATTGATGATGAATGATGAGGAGTCTCATAATTGGTAGTACGAGTGGCCACATGCACATTATTTTTATCTAAAGTAGATGTCACAAGTTGTTTTCAGAAAAACTTATTAGGATTAGTAAAGATCATCATGGCTATTGGATTCAACTTTGTGTTATCCTCAAATAATTATCTCATCATGAGAAAAGGAGGCTTAAGGGGTGATGCAAAGACAAAAATAGAAAACAAGATATAGAGTCAAAATGGTCAATTATGTCTGTAAACTAGGGAATAAAATAGATAGATATGGATACACAATCTTGCAAGTTAACTATGTACTAATGAACAAGAAGATAAGGATACATAGTCGAATAGGTCAACTATGTAATTTAGGTAAGAAGGTTAAATAGTATTTACGAGACTGTATCAACTAAAATGATAGTGTTCTGAAATAGAGGAAATTTTTGTAAGATAATTTTGAAGCAAAATGAAATTAAGCACACAAGTAATTAAGTCAATGTGACTAAGACAATTTGAACACATAGAAAAAACCTTGCACCAATGCTAGCCAATGTAAGTTTTGAAATATAACATACAATTATCATAGAGAAAACAATAACTAAAAAGTAAATGCTAACTAATTGGTCATCCTAAGTGTTATTAACTTATAATAAAGTTTAATTTTAATGTGATAGGAAAGTTGGCTGAAATAAGGAACTAGAAAGTAATCTAAGGTTAGTTTCAAAACTTTTAGGTTAAAAATTATCTGTATAGGTAGTGGTATTGACTTGGTATTGGGACCTACCCCCTCACTTCACAATCTCACAGTGACAAAGGTGTTGGATCCTTTGCCAATAAATGCCATCAATCACGTATTTATAATTGGCCAAAAAACCAATTCAACTTCCCCCTTAGTGATGAAATCCAAGTAGGTAAACCTTGGGAAGATAAATGTTTAATATTTATTTTAATGTGAAGTGATTTGGTAGTGCGTGAAAAAGAGAAAAATAGTGTGACTAAATTGGTAAATTGAAAACCACCTATTTAATCTATATGAGTGACTCTAATAATGTAAAAAAAAAAAAAGGAAAGGTAAATTAATTACTATCACATAGAGGTTAATTCCTTGATTGAGAAGAGTACAAAGTTAGTTCAAGTGACACTGTATGCAAACAATGCATAATAGAGTCAATTAGGTTACTATTATTCTATGAAAATAAGATCTAAAAGAACACAATTGAATAAGTTGATTATGCATTCAAGATGAAAGACATAATATAATATTGTGTTGCATAGGCCAACCTAGTTTACTATAGGGTTATAGTTTTACATGATGTAAACTTGTGAAAAACAATACTAAAAGAAGAACTGAAATGATAGAGAGAGAAAAGAAAGAACATTGATGGGTTTGAAGATGTTTTAGATTGAAATTTTTTATGCTATGATGTTTAAATGTTGTTATAAAATTATACTAACTAATTCAACTGGCTCGACCAAGTTTGTAAAAACCTATATGCTGAAAGAGAAATGTTGAATAGAGTCAAATGATTTGACTATGTTTGCAGATTTGTATGTTGATAGAAGAGAATAACTGATAGAGTTGATTGGTTTGATTATGTAGGTGAATCTAGAGATGAAGAAGAATATTTTACTGAACTGATTGATCTAATAATCTATGTTTGGCAAAGACCTGCATAGACATAATAGATTCATTTTGGAGCAATTGCATGTTAAACCTATGCATAGAATGTTAGAACTATACTGACGAGTTCAATACAATATCGTAAATATAGAATAATATAATATGATGAAAAAATGATGGCATGAAATGAAACCTAAAAGGTTTTGATTCATGTTGGGTCCACCAATATGTATAAAAAGGGAAATACACCTGATCTATTAATTAATCCTAGATTAGAGAAGATAAATCCTATTTACACTTCTAATTATTGGTACATTAGATATTTGGGGTCATGACCAATATGGATCTGTTATACCTAACCAAGGGATGTCTTACCATAATAACAGCACTAGAGATGGTTCTAAAGCCTCTATTCAAGAAACATGATGCAATAATCCTAGCTATGTCTTATGTTTTTATATTCACAAAGTAAACGCAAATGAAAGTAAAATCTAATCTAGAGCTCACCAAAGTTTGTGGAACAAAGTGGGGGTAATAAACATAAAAATTAAACATGCATATAAGATCTATAATCATGTCAATGTATAGGAAATCCTAATGCACGGGAGAGAAGTACAAATGCAAATCTATCTACTCTTACAAAAGAGGAATAAAGTTAGGAATACTTACCTTTGAAGATGAACCCACCAATCCTCAATTTCTCCCTTGGCCAAGGTGTTTTGAAAGAGATTGTTGTGGTATGTAATCATAACAAGGAGAAGTCAGCTCTAGGCTACACAACTTCTCTATACATCTAAAATACTTCTCCACAAGACAAGATCCATATCTCCAAATAATGTATTACAACCTTAAGCTATGCTCCTCAAGTAGAATGATGGATAAGTAGATGTGAAATATAATATTCTTCCTCTTCTCTTCCTCAATAAATGATGAAATGAGTGTGTATATATAGTTGAATATAACCCTAAACCTTTCCTAAATTGTAGCTGATAGGGTCAGCCCAATCAAATTTATATCATTATCGCTAAAAAAATTAGGTCTTGGTTTAGGTCGGCTAGGGGCTAACATAAACTGTAAAGAAGTTTCATCAATTATAGTATAAGGTCGATGGGGTTGATAGTGTAATATAAACCATTGTAAGGAGTTTTAGGCTTAGGGAGGTGCTACTGAAGGTAGAAAATGGCTAGAGGAGGGTGCAAGAGAGAAGACAAAGCTTAGGGGAGTATTTTAAGATATGGTTGTATAAATATAAAGTGGTAGTATAAGGACAACAATCTTATGAAACACTAATGGTCTACTTACCCTTTTCCCAGTTTACCCCTTAAGGAATGCACTTAGAAAGATTGAGACTTGACAGGTTCTTAAAAGAGAGAAAGCATCAATAATTGATAAAATTTAAAATATTGTATGTATACAAATTTTTTTTTTGCTTGTGATAGATCTAGGCCAAGTGCTACTATTTTCATCAAGGTTTTATGCTCAAATTCAATGGGGAGGACATGTTTCTTTCCATAGACCAATTCATATGTGGTGAGGCTAGTTGTGGTCTTCAATGTAATTTGGTACACCCAAATTACTTTAGGAATATGAGCCTCCTAATTTTATGGTGTACATTAACTATTTTGGTAAGGATATTCTCTAATTCCCTATTTGTGACTTCTACCTATCTATTTGATTGAGGATCATATTGGGTGGATTTCTTGTGATTGATTTCATATTCTTAGAAAAAGATAGCTATGTGATCAGATGTAAATTAATTCCCTTGGTCCATAACAATCTCTTGTGGTACTCCATAGTGGGTGAAATTTTATTAATACAAAAAATTTATAACTTTTGCATCTCTTGCATGGGTTAAGGATTTCATCTCTTCTCATTTAGTCACATAATATGTGTAAACTAATATGTACTCTTTATTGTTGGATTTGGGATCAATTGATCATACAAAATCAAATCCCCACTTATCAAATGATTCCATAACCAATTAAGGTTATAGTGGCATCTAATCTAAATGTATGGGTTTCCCCATACATTAGCATTGATCACATTGGCTAGCATATTCAGAGGTATATTTATGCAAGGTAGGCCAATAATATTATATAATTAGAATCTTGATGGTAGTCCCTTTTCACTAAAATTATCCATACAAGGTTTATCATGACATGTTCTAAGGATGCCAACAACCTCATCTTCATAGATACACCAGTGCATGACTAAATTAGAGCCATTGACAAAAAGATATCGAGAGATCCATGAGTATGGACCACTTTTGGTGACCAAATTATGGCTCTATTTTACATAGAAATGTTGAGGGAGCAATCCTATATCCAAGTAATTAGCAATGTATGCATACCAATAATTTTTAGAGGATAATGCAAAAATATGTTCATCAAGAAAGGAGTCATCTACTACTAGACTTTTTTCATTAGATTTTAAGCATGATAAAAATCTACAACTAAATTATCCTTTCTAGGTCTATCTATAATAGTAATATTAAATTAATACAACAAAATCAACCACATAATTATCCTTCTAATTACTGCATTTTATTCATTAAATATTTGATTGCTACATGATCATTATGGATAAAGACATGATAAATGATAATGTAGTGTATAAACTTATTGATATCATATACTATAACAATAAATTCATTTTTTATTATCATATTTTACTAATGAAATAAATGGCATAGTTCAAGGACTGCTCATTCTGACCAAGGATAACTCCTAGTGTAGTATCATAAGCATCTATATAGATATCAAAGGGTAATGTCCAATAAAGTACTATCAATACTAGAGTTGTTTTTAGTAGATATTTGAGTTATTGAAATGTTGTTTGACATTCCTCAACCCATATAAAATCAACATTCTTAGCAAGTAAAATAAACAAAGGTCCTATAATATTTCTAAAATATTTAAGGAATCTAAGATAATAGCCAATATGTCTTAAGATACTTCTAACATCTCTTTACTTTTGTGTAATTTGTAAATCTTTGATTATGTTTATTTTGTCAAGATCTACCTTAATACGTGTAGGTGAGATGTGATATCCTAAGATAATGCCTTTAGTCATCATCATGTCACATTTTTCATGACTCAGGGATAGTTGGTTGTCTTGACATCATTGAAGGACTTTATCAATATTTTGGAGGGTTTCATCATATGTTTTCCCATAGATTATGAAGACATCCATGTATATTTCAATGAAATCATGAGATAGATCAGAAAATATGCTTAAAACAACCCTTTGAAAGGTAGTTGGAACATTATACAAAGCAAATGGAAGTACAACATATGCATAAGTACCCCAAGGACATGTAAAATAATTATTATCTTGGTCCTTAGTAGCTATTCTAATCTCATTATAGCCACTAAATCCATCAAGAAATGAGAATTACTTCTTTCCTATTGATGTGTAAGGCACTTGATCAATGAAAGGGAGAGGACAATGATCTTTTTTTGTAGTTGAATTTAATTCCTTATAGTCCACACATATACACCATTTACCTCATTTATTAGGTACAATAATAAGGGGTCAAACCCATTGACTATCATAAATAGGATAAATAAACCTTGCATCTAAGAGTTTCTATCACTCCATTTTGACTATGTCTTTGATAATAGGGTTCATTCAACATTGTGGTTGGTGAATGGGTTTACACTCTTCCTTAATGTATATATGGTGGGTACATATATCTAGATAAATTCCTCTCATATCATGATAATCCCAATCAAAAGTTATTTTATGTTTTTGGAACATGGCAACAAGCTTGGTTTCTTTTTGAGGTTCTGACTTATTGATATTGAGGGGTTATTTTGGAAAGATTTACACTTATTTGGATAGAGATAATATGAATTATGTGTTACCCAATAGTGGATCACAACTAAAATCATGTGGTAGTAGTTGTTGAAATGTTCTAATATCTCTTGTCATTGGAGGGACTGATTTCAGGGAGAATGTTTGTGAAAGGATGTAGTATACATTATAAGAGATTATTATGTTTTTAAATCCATTTGATAAGTGTTTTTAAAGATATGAGAAAGGATTGTGTCTTCTTCTTGATCTCTCAGGGATATAATGTGGTCAAATGTGCATAGATTGTCCAAAGAAACTTATTCCTTATCCACCTCTTCTACCCATGAAGGTTGTTCTAGTTCATAGGAAGCTTTGGATAGTGGGTATAACACTAATTTTTTAGTGTCATTTCCATTTTAAATCAACATTTTTCTTAATCTACATCCAATAAAAGTATCAATTTTAGTTATCTATGGTATTTTTAGGATAAGTGGATATCCTCTTAAGTTGATCTTTTATTGTAAGATGGTGAAATTAGTTGGATATTCCCATGAATCCATAACGATGATTAAATCTTCAATCATTCCTTCTCATTTGAATGTGGATCTATCATCCATTTGTAGAACTATAGGTGTTGGTTTAAGTTATTTTAACCTAAGTTTAGGTATGGTTTCCATAGTCATTACATTGGTGGCTATTCTTAAATCAATTAATGTATCAGGTATGAGCTTGCCATAAATGTTGATATTAACTACATGATTGTTGGGATAATAATACTTAGGTGGAATCACATTGCCTAACATGATATCTATAAGTTGTCCAATTACTTTAATAATCTTGTGATCTGTTATGCCTATTTTTTACACCCCCTCAAATTTTTTAAATTAATACTTTTCTACTATAGAGATGACTCAGTCATAAAATTTAAAACTTTGTCAAGGACCTAGTCTATTAATAATATATTTAGATGCATATTTTCAATTTCATAAGTTGATGATGATTTGTTTATGAATTCATATTTATATTTTGAGTGGTTTTGAAAAGCATAAACGTATGAATGAATAAAATATGCATATGTATTTATCAATGTGAATGTTTGTGATTAGTAATTTTGTTTGTTAATTAATTCATGATCAGATTATAGTACAACATTTTCAATTTGAAATAGGAGCACTTTATGTGATTTATCAAAATTGGAAGAATTATATAATTTCCATGATATATTTAGATATCTATATTGATCTCAGTTGAGTGTGGCTTATCATAACAATTTTTGGATTAAGTTTTCAATTTTGATGACTTGATTAGTTTGTGGTAATCAAATTCATATTTTCATGACAATATGCAGTTTGGTTTGATTCAGATGGAAAGATATATCGACTGGTAATAATTGTCTTCATGTTAACTCATTTAAAATTGCAAGTATGTGAATAGATTATCATGACTATTTGAGAAATTTGTGGTTTATCAAATCAAATACATCATTTAGTTTATCATGAACTCTATTTTGAAAGTTGATTATGAGCTTATATGAATTTATCAGTTTAATTAATGGTTCACATTCATGCATAATTCACTTGTAATATAGTTAACACTTTAAAAATATTAACATGATTAAAGTTGATGTGATGTTTGGATAATTATTTCTGAAGGTTATCAAAGAATTATAAAGGTTATAAGTTTGTCCTAAGGTTTCATTATAATAAAGGTCCAAACACTAAGGTCAATTATCCTAAGTTTTTGAAATGATATAACCTATTGGGTTATGGTGATTTTGAGGGATTTTAAATGATTTCTTTTGAGGGCATGAAAGTTTTGTTTGAAAGGTTAATGTAGTTGGCAATTTGGTCAGCAAAATGAGTTGGCAGTCCATTTTGGCACATGTGGTGGCATGTTGAACTAGCAAGGTAAGTTAATGCAAAGCATATTTGAGAATTTGATATCTTTGAAATATTATTTGGTGGTTTGAGAGACTTAATGATTAAGGTATATGCCTCGATTCATGAAGATTAGTTAAAGGTTTAACAAAGGTTTTGGTAGTTGCTAAGTTTGATAGCTTTGCTAACCTGGTTGGTAGAATGCTAAATAGTAATATTGATTTTGATGGGTTAATGGGAATAGTGCATGTATGCATGATAATTATGTCAGGGGATAATGATTAGAAATAGTTTTATTTTCTTGGTTTTTATCATTTCTTAAAGCTTTCTCATAGAAGTGATACTCTATCAATTTGGATTTTGGAGTTGCGAGTAGATATTTTGAGAAGAAACATAAAGGGATTGCACATCCAGGTATGCCATGAGAAAAAGGAATGAGTTTGAGATTTTTTTAGTTTTTTTTATTAAGTTTTTAGTTGTATGGAAACAAAGTTGTTTTCAATTTGCATGTTGATAAGTTTTAAGTTTCAATGAAGTAGTTGGTTTAAATCTAAGCATGTATATTTTGGAAGGTTGAATGATGCTTATAGTTTAGTGGTTGAATATATTACTTATTTTTCATGAGATATTGAATCGATTGGATATAGTTTTTGATATATTCTCATGATGAGATAAGAATAAGTGGATTTACTAGTTTGAGGATGAGATTTGAGAATATGGGGCTTTTTCTTGTTGAATTTTCATTCAATTTTGGTTTTATGTGAGTAATATATACTATTATGGTGCTTCAGACATGTTTTTTATAATTTCAAAGGCCTTGTTAAAACTTGGAGTTTGTATAAATAAAACTTTGTATGCTTATTTCATGAATATCTGAAAGGATTTTGAAGGTTTATGTTCATCACATCATAAGAAGTCAATTTGGGAGTTGGTTTGAACATGTAGATATGACTATCCAGTGATGATTTGTGTTTATATTTAGCATGTTGAAGCTATAATTTTCATGTGTATCAGTTGTAGTTTCAAAATAAAATCCTACATGTTATGTTGTGGAAGTATAGCATGTTAAACTTTGGAATAATAGAAGATTTTCTCATAATTTGGGCTTCAGTTTTGGGTTTCGACAGTTTTGTCATATTGAGATATTTAACGTTTCAATCTTTTAAAACTATTATCTATGCATATTAGGATAAGAAGCAACATGAAACCCCAACAACCAACAAAAAATTATCTAAAGATGAAGCACCAATACAATAAAACACAACCCATATATGTTTTTTTTAAATTTTATATATATATATATATATATATATATATATATATATATATATATATATATATATATATGTTATTATATTTATAATTATTTAATATAAGATTGAATTTATTAATTAAAGTAACATCATGGATTTTATTTATTTTTATTATAGTTATTTTTTAAAATGTAGTTTATGTAAAGTTAAAAAACTAAAAAAAAATAGTATATATTACTAAATTGTTCAATCAAATTAACTCATTAGACAAAATTGACTATCCATTTGTATTTTTGTATAATGTAAGAATTATTTAATAAACTATTAGAAAAACATTTCAACTTTTTCTTCTCTCCATGAAAATTCTAAGTGATTCTATCAAGGATGGGAATTAAAACCTTTCGATCCTAAGTCCTTACCTATACTAATCTAAATATAAAGACAAAATATAAAATTAATTTATGGTAAATATTATATGACAATAAAGTACATAAATTAAATGCTTAATATCATTCTTTGTAAAATAAAACAATACTAATAGTTACCTTGAGGGTGTAAGGTATGCCAAAATAAATTTGTTATTTTTCTTTGTGATATTCTTTGGGTTGGAGATGGTCCTAATGTATGCATAATATTACCAGGGAAGTTACTATAAGAAAATGTTTCATTTTCTTGGGTTGGTGAGCTAATGTGGCTCTTACCCTATTGGTGGCATGGTGACCCATGGTGCCATGTGATTTTTTGCATGTTATTGGGGGTTTGTTCTTAGCTTTGACAATTTAGTTTTATAAAGATAGATGCCAAAGTTAATGACATTATCATTTATTTAGTGGATTGGTTGTAATTTAGTAAATAAAATTTTTACTAAAAACCCCTCTATAATGTGTGCGGGGTATGTAAATACAATAAATGTCCTAAAGTCAAGGTATGTCTATGATATGGGCACTCTAGTGTATGATATCACAATAAATACCCTATCATTTCAACTCATCAATATCTACTATTAACTATCATTTGCAATGGAATTTGGATGATATTCTCTCCTATAGGAAGAGAATACTGATTTCTTCTCATAGGATACCCATTACTTTATATGGTTTGGCTATCTCTACTTGAAGGTCATTTTTATTGGGTGTTAACCAATTGTTTGTTGCAAGCTTGCTAAAGGTCTACTACCTTCTTTCAGTGTAGGGTGTTTATTAGCCTACTTTAGAAGGTTTTCATGTTGTTTGGTCGTATATTTCTTATTGTTCAGGGTGTGGACCCAATTTTTTCATTGTAATTTTAAAAAATATAAATTATTTATTTCAATCATAAAGGTAGAGGGGGACAAATTATTTGAAAATAGACAGGGGGTTTGTCCATATGTCTTCATGGCTTTTAAAACTAATCACACATAGTTGGAACAACCCCAACATGTTGGGCTCTTCAAACAACCAATATAAATGTTGCTTGATCGAAATAGGGGGAGTTTTAGTTTTGAAATAGTCATTGGAAAAAGAGGCTATCTCTTTCCATGAATAATGTAAGCCATTATGTTGACAAAAGCCTTGCATGGTGATTCATACCCTGATCAATCTACCCTCCATTATCTGGGGATGGGATTACAACAAGAATAGATGTTAAAGGATTTGAATCTATGTGGAAAAGAAGCTATCTCTTTTCATGAAGAATGTAAGCCATTGTGTAGATAAAAGCCTTTCATGGAAATTTAGATCCTAATCAGTTTGGTCTCCATTCTCTATTGATGGGATTATAAATGTAATTAGGGAAAATTTTAGAGGCTATTTATAGCCAAAAGGCTATAAGTAGGTTTTTTCAATTTTGAAAATGGATAATTTTGTGAAAATATACATAGGTTAAATAGCCTTAATTTTATACAATTTCTTATACACGTATTTCAAATAATCTTATAGATTATACTCGATCCTATTTTGGGACACAGGGTCACCATAGTTATTATACATGTATGATTCTGATTCATCATGAAATTATATTAGAAATGTATAAGTTAGTCTAAAATCATCAGGTATATATTTATATATTCATGCATGTGTTGGTGTGTTTGCACGCACGTGCATGCACACACACATGTATGCATGTGTGTATATATGTGATAAAGACAACATAGGACATAATAAGTTTAAGATAATAATTATATTTTTGTTGGCATGATTTGTTAATTGAAATACAAAAATATTTGAAAGGTCAATTATGGATATGGTTAAGAAATTTTGGCAAACCCTATTATATAGTTTATAATTTTAAAACTATGAAAATATTTTAATTTTTTTAGTGCCATTTAAAAAATCAAGTAAAATAAACATGCTCTTCCTTCTATATGGTTTTAATAAGTAAAAACCTTAATAATAAATAATTTTTAAACTTAATGTTTATTTTATTTCTAACATTGAATTCAGTGCAGGTGGAATTAAAGCTATGAGGATTGAGGTTTAGATCTTGCCCCATTTTTTAGTGAATTTGATTAGGCATATTAAGGATCTAAGGAAAAATTTAATGTTGATGCAACGTGTCAGCTTCAGGATTAATGTAAGTTGTTCAAATACATATGTGATGGTTTCTCAATTTTTCTAGTCATTGATGTAAGCTATTAGAGGAAATGAAGCTCTGGTATTTGAAAGACTAGGATGAGAGGTTAGAATCAAAGGTGTTGACAATTTCTAAGTTGATTTCCTTGTGATTGAAATTTCAAGGTATGTATTTGTGTTTCTTTTATTCTGAAGACTAAGAACAATTGTTTGCATGTAAAGTCATCTATCTTGAAATGAATAAATATAACATGATAAGTTCCTTAAAAATAATTTATTTAAAGATATTTTTTGAAAGTTTCTTTATTTTCTTAATAATTGATACAAGATATTTGTGGAATTGAATCTCTAGTAGTCAAAATATTGGGATGAGGTGCAGATAATTTTTAAGTGGCTTTCCTTGTAATTGAAACTACAAGGTATGGATTTATGTTTCTTTTGTTCTAAAGATTGAGATCAGTTTGAATGAATAGTTATCTATATTGAAATGAATAAATATAATGATAAGTTCATTGAAAAATAATTCTTTAAAGATATTTTCTCAAAACACTGTGCATGTTGATTTTCTTAGAAATTCCATGTATATCTAAAAATCTTTTTTTTAAAGGATTTTATTTCTTTCACTCATTTTGACTACACATAGTTATTTCATTGAAACATGTGATATAAGGTTGATATGTTCTCAAAATTTGTGAAATGGGTATTTTTGGGTTACCTAAAAATATGGTTGAAATGATCATGAGGCTCTGTTGTGTTTATTCATTTTGTTTTTTGTGCATTGTTGAAAAAAAGTATCATGTATGCCATTATTTCTCAAAGAAAATCAGTTTCTTATTTCTTTAAAAGGAGTATTTCTTAGAGAAAATCAAATTCTTGTTTTTTTAAAATAAATATGTGGTAAAGACCAACCAAATAATATAATAAACTAAGTAGAACAAAAATTATGATAAAAATTTAGAATATAGAGTATAAATAATAAATCAACTATGGCGCCATAAGGTAAGAGAACCATGAAAAGTGAGGATGAAATAACTAAAAAAAATTGAGTATATATAGTAAGATCATGAGTATATTTAGTATAAATTGAGTACAAACCTATGTAAGTCTCTCAAAAGACTAATCTAAGATTGACTAGTGAATTATGATATTTGACACTAAATTATGAATATGTTAGTTTGTTGTCTTAGTTGCTCTTAGTTAGAATAGTGATTAGATTTTTATTTTTGTTGTTTTGTTTTCATTTACATTTCTATTTTTTTTCCATCTTGCTTTCATTTCATTCTTTTTCCCTCTTTTGAGCTATAGAGATGTAAAAGAGATATCAAGAGATTGATAAAACACTTTGATAGAATCAAAAATCTTTCCTTTAAGAGATTGCTTCTTTTATAAAATTTACTCTATTGGATAGGTTAGATTATATAATTTGAATTTGATTCACATATACATATATTTGATATTTGAGATATTTAATTAATGCATCATTCATTACTTGAATTACATATTATTCTTAGAATTTTTAAAAAATCTTATGCACATCTTAAAAACATTTTTTGCTTCCTAGATTCACTATTATTATATAACCATAAAAATAAAGATCCGAGGTGTAACAAAATAGTCACTAATAAATTGTGGCATGTCCTTATAAATTTATGTTGGCCTTTATTTTCATATTTTGAATTTGCAAGTGAGTTTTAGTTTGTTTCAAGTTTTAATTTATAAATTTATAGATTGTGCAGATTTAGATTCTATCTATGATATCATTTTCAAATAGATATTTTTGAAGTTTATTTTTTAATTTTTTAAATAAATGTGCTAGTATCATTACTTTTTTAGGTGCCAAATTTTAAACTATTAGTGCAAAATTTAATTCATTAAGTGGAATAGTAATTTCATCCATGAAGGGAGTGCTTTGCATTGACGATTCATAAAGTTGGCATTGAAAGGTTTTTGATTTGTAAAATGTCTACTTCTAGTTTGAGTTCTAGAAAATTAATAGGGGGTTTATCGAAGGGAAATACCTTGCTGTCATATTTTGATAAACATAAATAAGAAAAACTTTTAAAAATAAATACTGGTTTAGAAAATCAACTAGAACAAAACATTCTTTCTCATGATCAAGATCATGTTTGACAGGGTTCTGATCGCTTTCAGTCAATGAATGCAAGTAATAATGCCAATGATCATGACACAACTAATTTAAGATAATCTAGTTCTAAAAGCATTGATAATTTAGCCTCACAATTAGTTCATTGAATTTATCACATCTCTAAAAAATTGGAAGTCACACAAATGAGAAATTTTAAGGATTTTTCAAGATGAACGAGTTTGTAAATATTCTTTCATTGAACCTATTTTGAGTGAAGACATTAATGATCCAACAAAAGTGTGTAGATGCAAGATATGTAGTTGGAAACTAGGGAGGAATAAATGCTTGCAGTTAAAACTAGATACCATAGAGAAGCATGTGCAAAAGTGTATGAAAAGAAAATTATAAACACAGGGGAGAAATCAATGATACAATGGATAATAAAAGAAGAGTCTCTTCATGTCAGGTATGTGAGTGAATATGATGAATACCTAGGAAAACAATAAAAATTTCATGAAAGTGGAAGAAACATTGCAGCTTTATTTGGAAAAATGATAGAAATCAATAAAATGTCAACAACTATACAACTTTGTGTTGTTTCTCACATTTTAAACAAATGTTGACTAATGAATAATTATCCAGGATATAAGGACATGATACAATTTATTGGCATCCCAAACTTTCAAAATACTTATTGGTTAGTTACTAGTGGTTGGAATGGGGTAATTGTCTTACTAAAGTAGAAAATGAGGATCTTCAAGAAAAGATAAGGCTTTCAAGATACATAAGATTGTCACTAGATGAAGGTAAAACAATTGATAACACTTTTTGGGTATGTATGCATGTTTACCCTATTGTAAATAATGTCTTTCAACCTCATTTTATTCTCATCCAAAAAATGAAATAAAATGTAACTTCTCAAAATCTTTTTGAACTAGTTAAGAATAATTTGAAAGAGGTTGGTGGCATGGACAATTCATCAATTTCAAGAAAGATTGTTTATGTAGGGGTAGATGGAGCATCAGTTATGCAAGGTCAAAGAAGTGATCTTTGTGTATGGATACAATCTTATTGTACACCACATATGATTGGTATTTATTGTATAGCACACATAATGAATTTAGCATTCAAAATTGTGATCGAGTTTACATTAGTCTCAAAAGTTGAAGATATTATTTATGAAATCCATTCATGTCTTTGTATAAGTTTGAAAATATTTTTACAATTTAAAATTTTTGCTGAAGGTTTAATGTAAGGAAACAAACTACTTAAGGATGTTGATACTAGATGGATTTCCATTTTTGGACCAATATATGGAGTATATGCATAATAAAAATAATTGATGGGAATAATGATGGAACATTTCTAAAAATAGATAAAATTTTAGATATTTTTTAGTTAAGTAATATAAAGACATTATTGAGCTTAAATGGCCTTTTACCCATATTGGATGAAATGAATTTAATGATAAAGCTCAAGAAAAAAAATGTACATTCAGGAATATTTTAAGTTGAGAAAATTAATATACCTTACCCTTGATAATTTTTATTTAACACAACATTCAATTACAGGAAAAAATTTCACAAGTTGGAACTTCATGACAAATATTGAACATAGTGGTAACTATTTATAGTTTAATGAAGATGGATATTTATGGGTAGAAGTCAAGGATATAAAATACACCATACACACTTTTGACATAGTTAGTCAATCTAATAGACTCAAACAAATTTATGTTATAAGGGATCGATTCCTTGAGGTCGTATCCTATATAAGGTCCATCTTCAAGGTAATTACAAAATGTCTCTTTAGAGATTAGAGATCATTTTATTTGAGATGAATTATTAGAATCTATGGTTGTGGTGTACCCTCAATATTGAAAAAATACTAGCTCATCACATTTTCAAAATAAAATCAAAACCTTGGCCCAACTCTTCTGCAAGAGTGTAGAATTGAATGGTGAATAAATTAAAGGCATTTTAGATTTTCCAAAGATAAGTGAGTAGTCTATTCAGTTTCCCATAATAATGTTGGAACAATTTAAAGTTGTGGACAATGTTTTTGAAGATGACTCGATCACTAGATTATGGATTACTTTAAGTTTGAGTGAAATACTTTATGATGGTATCATAGAATATTTTAATCTTACTAATTTATGCCAAATAATGATTTTAGGCTCAGTAGAAGATGAGAGAAGTTTTAGTGCATTTTCATTTTTAAAGTCAAAGTTAAGACAAAAACTTGAAATTTTTTTAGAGACTTGATGGAGGCTCTATACAACTAGATATAATGGCCTCAATTTTCTATTTGATAGAGCTCTAGCAATTTAGTAGTGTACATTTAAAAGAAGAGGATTGACTAATAATTATTCAAAAACATTACACTTAGAGAGTTTTGTAGTATTAGATTTGAGTCCAAAAACTTTTGAAGAGAATCCATGTAACAATTATGAAGAACAAAATGAATAAAATTGGCATGTTAAAATTTGAAATTTAGGCATTTGAAGTCTGAGGTTGATCAAGGAAGGACAAAATATTTTATGATTCTCAATAATTTTCCATGGATTCATGTAGCTAGATTATATTTTGATAATTAATACTGGGTGACTCTAATTTTGATGAAAAAGTGCTAATACTTGATTAAAAAAATGCGTATTTTTGTGTTCTATTTGATTAAGAGAACATGTCTATAACAGTTGTAAACTCTATTATAGAGATGCATAAGTATATTATGGTGTTTCCTTGTTATTTTATACCAAGTAGGTGTATTTTTGTGTTTTTTTTAATTAAGAGAACATGCATATAATATTTGAAAACTATATTATAGAGATGCATAAGTATATTGTGGTGTTTTCTTGTTATTTGATACCAAACTTATTTGAGGTATCTATAGTGTAATGGAATGTAAGTATCTATATTAAACCAACAACTTCACTTTTGCCAATAGCTTGCATAAATGACATTTGTTTGAGAAACCCATCGCATATGTATTCGATTAACTTCCATTAATCCCATGGGTGATGTGTTGGATCAACATTAAATTTTATCTCAGATCTTCAATATGTTGATACCAATTCACTAAAAAATGGGGCAAGATCTCAACATCGATCCCTATAACTTTAATTCCACATGTACTGCATTAAATACTATAAATAAAATATAATTAGGTTTGAGAATTTGGGATGTGAAGTCATTTATGTCATGAACCTCTTTTAACACTACCTAGTTTTTTAAGCCTCGAAGATATAGCAATTTCAGCTTACAAGTTTATAATTATAGTTTAGCTATTTATTACTAAGTTTTTTAGTCATTAAAACCATATAGAATGAAGAGCATATTTGTTTTACTTGATTTTATAAATATGTTAAACATTGCTTGTGACTTAGAATATAATATGCTTAAGGTAATAATTATATTTTGGTTGGCATAGTTTATTAATTGAAATACAAAAATATGTGAAAGGTCATTATTGATTATGGATATGGTTAAGACATTTAAAAGACAATGTTTTGAGAAAATATCTTTAAAGAAATGTTTTTAAGGGACCTTAAAATTATATTTATTCATTTCAAGGTAGGAGACTATACATGTAAATAATTAATCTCAGTCTTGAGAACAAGATAAATACATATCCATACCTTGTAGTTACAGTTATTAGGAAACCAACTTAAAAATTGTCTGCACCTTCATTTCCAACCTCTCACATGAATATTTTGAATACTAGAGCTTCGATTCCTCCAATAGCTTGCATCAATGAATATAAAAATTGAGAAACTATCACAAATGTTTTCAAACAACTTACTTATTCTTGAATACATGTGCATCTTTATAATAGAGTTTACAAGTGTGATAGACACATTGTCTTAATCAAATAGAATATTGAGAGTAGTTTTTTGCATGCATAATTGTCTTTATTGAAATGAATAAATATAATGATAATTTACGTGAAATATATTTATTTAAAGATATTTTATTTCCATCCTCATTTTTCATAGTTGTCTTGCCTTATGGTCCCTTAACCAGTTTATTATTTATACTATATACTCTAATTTTTTGTTAGAATTTTTACTATACTCAATTTACTATATTATTTGGCTGGTCTTCACCATTGATTTCCTTTGATAAATAATGGCATACAAGATGATTATTTTAAAAAATTCATAAATAATAAAATAAGTAATTGTAACAGAGCATCATTATCATTTCAACCATATTTCTGAGTAACTCGAGAATACTCATTTCACAAATTTTGAGAAGATATCAACATGAAAAAAGCAAAAATCAGTACAATGAATAAATATAATGATAATTTATCTTAAAATAATTTCTTTAAATATATTTTCTTTCCATCATCACTTTACATAGTTGTCTTTCCCTATGTCCCCATAGTCAGTTTATACTTTATACTTTGATTTTTATCACAATTTTTGCTATAGTTAGTTTGTTATATTATCTAGTGGGTATTTACTACATACTTATTTTTAAAAAGTAAAAAATTTATTTCTTCTGGTAAATAATTATTTGCAAGATACTTATTTTAAACAATAAATAGAAAAAATTGAATAAACACAACATATGCTCATGATCATATTGTACTTTATTTTTAAATATTTAAGGTAATAATTATATTTTGGTTGGCATGGTTTGTTAATTGAAATAAAAAAAATACTTGAAAGGCCAATATGGATATGGTTAGAACATTTTGGTGGACCTTATTATATAGCTTGTAATTTTAAAACAATGAAAATGCTTTGAATATATATTTTTAGTTATGTCATCCTCACTTTTCATAGTTGTCTTGCCCTATGGCCCCATAGTTGGTTTATAATCTATACTTTGATTTTTGTTACAAGTTTTGCTATACTCAATTTATTATATTATTTGGTTGGTCTTTACCATATACTTATTTTAAAAAAATAAGAAATTGATTTCCTCTGAGAAATAATGACATGCATGATACTTCTTTTAAACAATGCACAAAGAACAAACTAAATAAATACAATAGAGCCTCATGATTATATTGTATTTTTTTTTTAAATATTTAAGGTAATAATTATATTCTAATTATCATGGTGTTTTAAATGAAAAGAAATAAATTGAAAGGCCAATATGGATGTGGTTAAGGTATTTTGGCAGACCTTATTATATAGTTTATAATTTTAAAACTATGAAAATGTATTGAATATTTTTCTAAAGTTATATCATCTTCACTTTTAATAGTTGTCTTGACCTATGGTCTCATAGTTGGTTTATACTCTATACTCTATTTTTTTGTAACTATTTTTGTTATACTCTAGTTTTTATATTATGTGATTGGTCTTTACCACATACTTATTATAAATAAACAAGAAATTTATTTTCTCTAAGAAATAATGACATATAAGATACTTATTTTAAATAATTCATAAATAATAATCTAAATAAATGCAATAGATCCTCATGATCATAGTGTATTTTATTTTTAAATGTTCAAGACCTAATAAATATATTCTGGTTAGCAAGGTTTGTTAATTGAAATAAAAATATATTTGAAAGGCCAATATGGATGTGGTTAAGATATTTTAACAAACCTTATTATATAGTTTATAATTTTAAAACTATGAAAATGTTTTGATTTTTTTTTTTTTTTTTTCAGTTATGTCATCCTCGCTTTTCATAGTTGTCTTTCCTTATGGCCCCATAGTTGGTTGATACTTTATACTTTGATTTTTTGTCACAATATTATTATTATTATACTTAATTTATTATATTATTTGGTTAGTATTTTGAGAGACTTGAACATGTTTGTATTCAATTTATACTTAGTCATATGGCCATCAAATTTAGCACTTAAAAAGGATAAATTTAATCTTTAAAAATAAGGATAAATTTAATTACTAAAAAGAAGGAACCGTAAACTAGATCTTGACTTTAGAATTCTCACCCTCTAACCTCTTTCTCCATTGGATTTTTACTAAACACAAATTACCTCTTATAAAATAAATCTACACAAATGCTTCAAATTAATTAAAACCCTAGAACCACAAAACCCTAAAACATAAATTCATATAACTTTATTTTTGTTAAAATTTTATTCTTTTGTGGTCATGGGTATCATGAAGTGAGCAAAAGTTGCAAGAGGAGTCCAAGGAGTAGTCTAAGCATCCAATAATGAAGTAAAATCCAAGTAAGAGATACAAGACCTACATGTCATGGGAATCATCAAGCAAGTGATAATTTCAAGAAGAGGCCAAGGAGGAGTCTAAGCAACCAACAATGAAATAAAATCCAAGTAAGAAATACAAGTCGTACATATCTATAATTTTTTTCACACTTTTAATAAATCTTGCCTATCTTTAAAGGGATTCAAGATGTTTCCATGTTATGTTTTTTTTTTTCTAGATCTTTGCTTGCAATGTGAAGACCCTTTTTTTAAAATCTTATATCCAAACCCTTAATATTCGATACAATTTGGTTATCACATGGGATTGTTTGTTTACTAATGAGATTAACAAGATATTTACATTTTTTTAAGGATTGTTTGCTTAGTAATGAGATTAAAAAGACCTCAAAAATCTTGTGAATGTGTATTTGGGCATTGATGTGGCGATGAATTTTTTTAAGAGTCGTATACACCTACTTAGGGTTTAGGTTTGGGATGGATATGTAGCACTTATTATTCATGTTGTCTCTCATGTCCTCCTTACTTGGATTTATTTATTTGGGTAAGTGTATAAAATGGTTGGACTACCACCATTTTTATAGGGAAAAGTAAAATAACTATTCTAAAAAACTTAGGGTATCCATTGATTGTAATCATTCTTCCACCTCAAGCATATTTGCCTCGTGAATGTGTTTGGGGAAGGGGTTTAACTTATATTTTTTCAAATTATTTCTTGATTTCAATATGAAATTTAATTTAATATATATTTATAAGTTTTTTGAAATAACTAATAGAAATCATCAGTTAATTTATACATACGTGGTAATTTTGCCAAATATTTGCTAGTAAAATTATACCTAAATTGTAGTATTCACAAGGATTTTATAGTAAGTTTAGGGGTCCATTATTAAAAGTATCCCTAAATGTAATAGACATTGAAGGAGTTGAATCAATGCCTTTATGTTATAGCCATTTTTAATTTGATTTTCTCGGCATCAAGATATGTAGACTACCTAAAATTGACACTATTAAACTCAAACTTAACTTTCACCATTAGATTACTAATTTTTTCATCATTTAAGGAATCAAACAAGCCCAACCTAAATCCATGGCTCTCTGAATGTAGATTTATGTTGAAAAAAATTATACATCCATGCTACTAAACCCCATAGTCAATGATACCATCATTTTGTCTAACTTTCTAGGTCAATATGCTCAATTATATCCACCTCAAGAGTGGTAATTACATTTTTTGAGTCATAAATATGGTTAGAAGTGTTCGGTAGAATTAGAAATAACTATCTAAGAATGTTAAGCATGCATTAATAATGATAAATTATAGCTATATGATGATAAAACATAGGGGAAGCTTATATGGTCAAGGTTTGTTCTAAAGGGAAAAAATAGTGGGAAAAGAACAATTTATTCTTGTGGGACACCCTTTTATTTATATGGTTTGGTTAACTCTACTCGGAGGTTATTTTCATTTGGTGTTGGCTAAACATTTATTGTAATATTTTTCAAAGGTATGCTACCTTATTCTAGTGTAGGGTGTTTATTATCCCACTTTGCAATTGTTTGCATGTTGTTTGGTCATATGTGTCTTATTGTTGAGGGTGTGGACCGAATTTTTTTGGTACAATTATAACAAATACAAATTATCTATTATAATAATCCATAAAGAGGTTGAAAATTATTAAGAAATAGACATGGTTTTTTCTATATGCCCTCATGGGTGTCACTCATAGTTGTCCCAACCCCAACACAATAGGATCTTAAACCGGCCAATACAGATGTTACCCGATCAAAATAATAG
>JARHVA010003582.1:1420000-1445000 GCA_037957365.1 Torreya grandis
TCCTTGCCCTTTCTTCCAAGGGTCTGAGTATGGTGTTTCTATATATTCTTAAGCATTATGTAATTTCTATAGGTGTCAATTTATCGTTATCATAGATGAATAGAAGCTACAAGATAGAATCTATGATTTAAATGTTTTATCCTAGGATCTACATCATTGCATAATTGACTCAAGTTTCACATGATACTTGGATCATTGGGACAACCAAATTGAATCTCACGACATCTTTCTCTGTCATGAACAATAGAGAATGATGAGTATGTTTTATATGGATTTTTCATTTCTTCTAAGGGTTTGATCATTTTGAACTTCAATATGTTTTTTTTAATTCAATAAGTTAAGCTCAAGTTTTACAAGGACCTAAAAAATATAGTTCAGTATAATAAAGTAAGCAAAATAAAATGAAACAAAGCCCACATGACATGAAATACACAGTCCTTCAACAAAAGTTTAGTAAAATGAGAAACAGAACCAACTAACTAGACACAATCCTCAACTAAATTTATTTCAATTAATTTTAATCTCTACTAACACCCTTTAGGTTCTTCACACTATTGCTCAATCCTCTTATTTTAGGCCTATGTCATCTCACTAAGTTCTTACTCTATATTGTCATACCTATGATTTTATCACTCTTAGTACTACAATCCCTTCAGATGATGGTGCTTACCTCCTTTACTTTGGGGGTACCCAGGGTCTTGCCCCTACCTGTCATTTGCTGATTTGTAGTCCCCTACATTATGTCATCAATTTCTTATTTTAGCTTGTTTCATTGATCCATGTAAGTAACCATCTTTATACCCAATTTTTGTATGTTTTCATGAAGCCCAAATAACCTCTATCTGATGCCCTCCAAAAGTTTGATAGTGTCCTTGTCCATCCTCCAAAATTTGGTCACCTTGAGTTCATGAAGCTTGAAGTTGGGGTTTTCAATATCTTGTTAAAATTGGAGGCTATTGCTGGCCTTCTTTCCAGGGCTCTTTTAATGAAGAGAAGGATCATGATCCTTTCTCTTTTTATTAATCACTCCCTCCTATGGGATTGGATCGGTGGAAGGAGAGGCATCCCATGTTTTCCCCCATAGAGAGGCCTTTTTTAGGGGTTTCCTCTTTGTTACTTTCTAATAAGTGAATCTCCTTACTTATCATGGGGGTTTCCCATTTTGTGAGAAGAATAATAAGCCCTTTATGGATAATGTCCATTTAGGGTCTTTATTGAAAGCCTAGGATTGTTTCCTCAAGCGACATGAGTAAATAATAGGGCATGCTTCTCATATGGCCCTTGAAATGATTTACCAATAAAAAGTGATGTGAGAAATTTTGGGTGAATTTCCCTCCAAGAGTGAAATACCAGATTACCTGTAGGCATATTTTAAGCCATCTTCATAAAAGGTCTACTTGAGGAAAGCCTTTCTTGCCTACATGGTATATTGTGTCAGATTGGAAAAAGGCTTGCATCAATTCTTGATTATGCCATTTTTCTTTTAATACCTTCATTCCTTTACAAGGCATACCAATAACTTCTCCTATAAGTTCCTCATAAACAACCACCATGGTCCCCTTTAAGGTTACCCACCTCTACTTCCATCTAGTTTTAAAGTCTCTCATGAAGATATCGTCATGTCCTTTGATCCTTAAGATGAATTCTATAAGGCCACCCATCTAAAGCTTCCTCTATACTTTATGTTTAGTTTAGACTTCTATGCATGAAATTGGATTACATCAGTCCCTATATCCCCTATCATATTTTTATTGCTTTTGCAACTGTGTTCTAGGTTATTAATAGAGTATCTAGGCATAATAATGATTTTTTGTTTTATTCCCCTACGATTGGGATGTCCTTTTTTGAAATGACATTCACTATCATTCAGTTCAAACTTTGTGTCATTTTTATAACACCAAGTTGATTTAGGCCCTTTACAAGTCATGATTGGAGTTCCCACATGTCTCTCTACTGCTAGCCTATAGTTTTATAAGATTTATATCATCAACAAGTAGGGCTTGGATACATGGTGGTAAATTATAAGATCTAGTCCACATGGCTAGGTCCATGTTGGCAACCCCCAAGTTGACCAAGGTGTTAACCACCTTGTTCCCTTCATGAATATGTGAGAGATGGTAAAAGTTCAAGGGAAAAGGAGTGGTTTGGTGTCATCAATAATATTAATAATGTAGTGGAAGGGTTAGAATTTCCCAATGAGGGCATTAATGATGCTGAGTGAGTCACCTTCAATGGCCAACTTTAAGATGTTTAATTATGACATGAGCTGGATACCCCAAAATGCCACCAAGGCTTCCAAAACATGGTTGGTTTGGGTGCTCATGGGTTCATCATAGGCATCAATTTCCTTTCTATAATCATCTCTAATGACATCTCATCCCCCCGCCCTAACATGGTTTCATTTTGAAGCTCCGTAGAAATTAAGTTTAAGCTATCCCAGTGGGGGGCAGTTTCATTTCATGTGTTTTCTATACAAAAAGGGTTTTTGAAAGGGGAGTGAGGTTTCAATTAGTTGTAATTCCCATTTACTCCTTTGAAGCTCCCACTTTTTCATTCAAAACTATCCTTCACCAATTCTCTATGATGGTGGAGAGGAGACGATTGAAGGAGCTCAAAAGGTTAGATTGATTATGACTAAAGATGTAGGCATTGCATTTGGTCCAAATGGTCTAGAAAAAATGGGGAGGTCAAGGTGCCAAAGGAAGGCTAAGGATGGGATATTTCAATGGGGTTTCCATTGAATAATCTATTCTAGGATAGTGTTGGGGTTGACCCAGCTGAGGTTGAAGCACTAGAGAAGTTGATTCTGTATCTGTTCTCTAAACAAACATTTAAGGAATATATGATTCACAGATTTCAAAGTAGAGAGACATGTTGAGGTGTGGTGTGTAAACATTATTAATGTAATAACATGAATATTGTTGTTATAGTAATATTATGTTAATATCTTGTTTTTATTTTTATTTAGTTTAATGAATATATTGTTAGTCATAATATATTCATATATAGTGGGTTAGTTGGGGGTTTGTTAGTTTGAGTTATAATAGGGAGATTTGGAGATTTTGGTAGAGACACTTATAAGAATGACTTTCCTATATATTATGTACTCTCATATGGTTTTTTTATGCAGTATAAATAATACACTATGTGAAAATTATTTTTGTTTGGTGATTTCTCTATGTAGACTCTGACTTACACTTATATCTGGTATCAAAGCCATCTCAATTTTGTGACTTAATGGAGTTTTGAAGTTTTATAGGGGCAGTTATTTATATCTACAATGCCCATGTATATATCAATTCCATGTTAAGAGATTAATTATCTAAGTATTATTTTCTAGATTGCATAGATCTGATAGAGTTGGTCGCCATTTGCATGTTGCATTGATTGGATCCTAAGTTTCATATGATTTATACCAATCACAGTACATGTTAAGATACTTTAATGACCTCATATCAGCTTTATCTTTGCATTTTATAATACTTCTTATTTGGTTGGCTGCAAGCATCACATCATTCATTGATGATTTTCCATGGCTTCAATGTGATTTCTTGATAATGGACATTTTGCATAGTGATTAGATTTGTGTAGCATATTTTTTCAACTATCAAATTTTAATACATGTCACGTTTATATAATTACTTGCCAGATCTATTTTGAAATTGGCATTGATATTATATATTGATTCAATTATGTTTATTTTCATTTCTTTCATTACCATGCAATCTATCTAGCAATTGGTATTTGATCTAAAATATTCAATTGTGCCTTGAGTGGTTGGTGGAAGGAAGTGCAGGCTTCGTTTCCTATTATGGATTGCACATATAACCATCTTCTATCATTACCATATACAATCCATGTTATGCATATCTATTTTCTAATTTGAAGTACCATTGACACCTGTTGATCTCAAGCAGTCATGTATCATATGCCAGATTAAGAGCTATACGTGTATTGAAAACATACTTCAAAATTTAGAGATGAGTAAAATCATCATTTCAATTTGCATTAGTCATAGTTCTATTCATTAATTCTTTAGCTTTAGTTTTGTATTTAAAAACTTTTGTCCTATTAAAAGCATGTCTTTATTCTTTAAAATGTCAAAATCCAAAGTCTTGTTTTGGTTTAAATGTCTTCTAAGTTTTATATTTATGAGTATAAAAAGTTTACTAATTAATTTTAGTTTTGGTCTTATTGTTTAGGTGTTGTTTTTGTTTGTGAAAATTTAAAAGTGTCAATTAAATTGTCAAAACCAAATTTTAATTGTCAAAAGAATAATGAATCCTTTTATTAGTTCTAAAAAAATCAAAGTGTTAGTGTTCTTTTAGTGAGTCATTAACCAAGTTATCATGTGTCAATAAAATTCAAAAGTATGTTTGTAATTTTTTTGAAATGAGTCAAAAATTAAGAGTCCATTTTATGTCAATAATGTGTGTTGAGTCATTTTCAAAAATTTAAAATGGATGCATTATTGGGAGTACTTGACATCTTAGAAACTATTTGAGCTTCATCAACACTTAGGTTGAGTGAAACAACTTCATTAATTGGAGGAAGGAGGAAATGGAGGCTAGAGGTTTTAGAGCCTATTGTCAGTCACCAAGGATGGGGCCTAGAATGATTTGGTGACTTTTATGTGTGTGTTTGAATAAGAATAGAAAAACATTCCTATTCACATGTGTGGTGTGTTTTTTCATTTTTTTAGTGTGGTGTACTTTGTGCCAAATTGGCTAATGTCAAGGACAATTCTTCAATGGTAGTAGAAACCATCTATACTAGTTTTGTTTGGGTGGTAATAGACATTAATAGAGGTTGCATCAAATGATAGTGAAGATTTATTTCTCATGATATTTATTTTTATGAATTGTGTATGTTTTCATTCTCTTACTTGTTTGGAACATCTCTAATATTTGGAGAAAAGGGAGAGTGTAAATATAATGGAATGTAGCAAACAATTATATAGGAGGGTAGGTTGCTATAAAAATCCTCTGATTGTAGAGATATTCTAACTACCTTACTTCTTTATGGAGATGATCAACCAATGACATGACCATTGTGGTCACATAGAGTAAATGTGGGATGCATTCCTTCACATAGTAGTGGTCATGTGCAACAATATCCAGACAACAAGATTCAGACAGTAGTATGCAAACCTAAAAGTATGCATCGGCATATGATTCTATTCAGGCCAGTTCTTGAAGATGTATATTCTCCCCATGCTCACATTAAGGTGGTGTAGACCAAAATTTATAATGTTCACAAGGGGATGAATGTTGAGGTATGGTGTGTAAACATTATTAATGTAATAATGTAAATATTGTTGTTATAATAATATTACATTAATAGATTGTGTTTAGTTTTATTTAGTTTAACAAATATATTGTTAGTCATAATATATTTGTATATAGTGGGTTAGTTGGGGGTTTGTTAGTTTGAGTTATAATAGGGAGATTTTGAGATTTCAATGGAGATTGTATCTCCCCAATTATAAGAACAACTTTCCTATATAATATTTACTCCCATATGGTTTTGTTATGCAACAAAAATAATATATTGTGTGAAAATTATTTTTATTCGGTGCTTTCTCTATGTAGACATTGATTTACACTTATAAGACATAAGACATAAGACATCTATTGGGAATGGCCAATCCCCTTTTTTTTCTAGATTATCAATCATGAGGATTCTATTATGATCTACCAATAAGAAGAAGATGTTCACATTGGGGATGAGGTGTTTGACCTAGAGATTTTTCTAAAAATCCCAATTCTTTGTTTGGGCCTGGTTGGCCAAAAAACTAATTTGACTAAATACTCACCACTATATTTCACTGGCTAGATGAGGGAATCTTCTACTAGGAATAATGCTATATGAATCTACTAGATACAAAAATTGAGGTTGAAAATTTCAAGATTTATATCCTCAAAGGTGGATACCTTAAGAAGTTTCACCCACTTGGTTCTACTATTGGACAAGACCTAACAGTGCTTAACCTTGCTACCAAAAGTGACTTTTAAGGTTTCCTTTTGAGTGTTATAGGGGTGGAGGGTGTTTCTATAAGTTTTTCGCTTTTCTACATTCAAAGGAAGTAAGAAACTAAGATTAAATGGTCAGGGGTTTGTACGTACCCAGATGAAGTTTGCGCACCGTATCCAGACGATTGAAGGCACTCCTCTTTGGCTATGGAGGATGACACCTATAGAGAGAAAGACTTAAACAAAGAGATTGTTAGATAGATGGATGGTGGACTGCTAAGCAAAGCTCGATCCCAGAAGTGCAAAGACTTCCTCGAGGGATGATAGTCCACTTTTGATAAAAGAGAATGTTGCTAAATAGAAATAATGAAAGACTAAACAAAATAAATAAAGGTAATGCATACCTATATTCTACTGTCTGCCCATCATAGTCATCGACGCCGATTAGTCTGCCGTCGTCGGTTGGTCTAAGGTTACCGACGCTGATTAGTCTACCAACATCGGTAGGGGCAATGAGCCTAGAGGCCAGCGTTGGTCGAGGCAATGGGGCTTTGGATGAGTTTCAGGTTTGTCTGTGGTTGACAGGATGGTCTGTGGTAGTCTGAGAGTCTGTGCAGGGCTGCAGGATAATAGACAGGGTCTTAAGAGGGACAAGGGGTAGAGGAATTGGGTGTCAAAAGGGGTAAGAGTATGGGAAAGGCCTCTCAGCCTTTATGGGAAGAGAGTCAGGTGTGGTCTGGTTGATGGTGCTTAGAAGAAGTAAGAAGAAACTAATTACAAATACATTCTAAGCTACTGAAATGACATAAAAGATGAATACTTAGCTCTTTGACAGAGAACCCAAAATGTAGAAAGCCTGTAGCTGATGCGGCTGATGTAGAAGAGTGTTTAGTTAAAGTCTGATGATTAATCTCAGAGAGTTCTTATTGATGTCCAGGTCTGAGAGCCAAGAGAGGAAGAGAGTTTGAGATAGAATTTGTATTCGCGGTCTGTGATTGACTGATTCAGTGTCCCAAGGGGAAGAGATTTCCTCTTCGAGTTGTTTTAAGTGATCAATGTCAGTGATCTTGCTGGCGTCGGTGGCCAAAAGATGGGAAAAATGGCTAAAATTAGCCTTTTGCCTATTCTTCCAACTGCCAGGTCTAATTGGTTGTGGGAAAATGGTCGAAGGTGGATTAAATAAGTGCGAGAGGGTTGAAATAGGTCATAAATTGGTCATAAGGTGATGGGAGGTATCCAAGGTGGGGTGAGGTGTCATGGGTGAGGTTTTATTAATTTAAAATAAATTATTATTTTAAATTAATGAGTGTGTGGGTTAGGAATATGTAGAAGTGGACCAAGGGGACCAAGGGGGGGAGTCGACCAAGGAGTAGACATAATTTTGGTGTCTACATTTGCCCCTTTTTGTCTTGTTGGTTGTTCTGATGAACTGCAAGATAAAAACAAGAGTTGATTTCCCCAGGTATGGGATGAAGTAGAGGTTGCCCCAATTATGATGATGAGGTATCCCCCCTCAAAGTGGGAGTCAAGGGAAGGAAACCTAAAATCAGGTGCCGATTTGATAAATAGTGGATGGATATGGTGAAGTTGGAGTGTGAACACTGCAAAAGTTGAGATTGCGCGCATACCACTTCACGAGATGGTCAGGTCAAATTATCGCAGGTCAGGGTTGAGGAGTGCCAAAATTGAAATAACTGGGCCCTAGCATTTAGTCGTGGCTAATTGGGTTATTCAATCCAAGCTGTAGCTCCAATGGTCGTCGTGTTCCAAGTATCTTGGGCCTAGGAAGTGCTCCTAGAAAACATGAAAATGTCACAAGTAGTGGGGATCAACTTGCTCACAATCCAATACTTGTGAGGGTCGTAATATGGGTGCAGATAATTTTGCTAACCATTCTTGAGGTAGCATACATGCAATCAAAACAACTAAGTCAAAGTTGTCTCAGAAGTGGTCATGGTTAGGAGAGATAGTCACAATATCCATGGTCATTGGTCGAGTCGAGTCGAGATAGATAGTTGGTCCATTAGATAGACAAACGAAGGAATGGCTGAGCTAACCTCAGAGGACCCCATGTCAACTGAGTGCTGCCTACATAGCCCTTGTTGGAAGGGCCTTAGGCCAATGTAGTTCTCCCCAAAAGGGAGGAAGAGGGTCGGTTATGGATTGGTTTGGACTAGGTTAAGTCATGGTGAAAGGTAATATGGTTTGTCCATCAGATAGACGAACAAACGGATGTGGCCGAGTTAACCCCAGAAGACATCATGTCATATAAGTGCTGCCTACATAGCCCCTGTTGGAAGGGCCTCAGACCAATGTAGTTTAGGTGAAGAGTCAAAATAGTTGATGATTGGTTTGGTCAGGTTAAAGGTAATATGGTTTGTCCATCGGGTAGATGAACAAATGGATGTGGCCAAGCTAACCCTAGAAGATGTCATGTCATCTGAGTGATGCCTACATAGCCCTTGTTGGAAGGGCCTCAGACCAATGTAGTTTAGGTGGAAAGTCAAAATAGTTGATGATTGGTTTGGTCACGATTAAAGGTCAAATGGTTTGTCCATCAAGTAGATGAACAAACAGATGTGGCTGAGCTAACCCCAGAAGATGTCATGTCAGCTGAGTGCTGCCTACATAGCCCCTATTTGAAGGGCCTCAAGCCAATGTAGTTCTCCCCAAAGGGGAGGAAGGGGGTCAGTTATGGATGGGTTTGGATTAGGTTAAGTCATGGTTAAAGGTAGTATGGTTTGTCCATCAGATAGACGAACAAATGGATGTGGCCGAGCTAACCCCAGAAGATGTCATGTTAGCTGAGTACTGCCTACATAGCCCTTATTTGAAGGGCCTCAGGCCAATGTAGTTCTCCCTAAAAGGGAGGAAGAGGGTCGGTTATGGATTGGGTCTTGACCAGGTTAAGTCATGGTGAAAGGTAGAATGGTTTGTCCATCAGGTAGATGCACAAACAGATGTGGCCGAGCTAACCCTAAAAGATGCCATGTCATCTAAGTGCTGCCTACATAGCCCTTATTTGAAGGGCCTTAGGCCAATGTAGTTCAGGAAAAGAGTCAAAGTGGTTGATGATTGGTTTTGGTCATGGTTATAAATGATGAGGGTATGATGATGTTACAGCCTTTTCCATATTGGGTGATGGTGTATTCTATAACATTGGTTGAGGTTTTTCATCCCTAGCAATTTTCCATATTGGTGATGGTGTATGCTAAAAATGAAATGAGTCCATTTATGCTTCAACAAGTAATGGTTTATGCTTAACATAAATTGTGTCTGGTCGATAGTTTCCATGTGTATTATTTTCCATATAAACTATGTGAAATGGACTATGCCATGTTGGTGGTCTAAAAATGTTTTGGTTTGATTTGGTTGGGTTTAGAAATGATTTGGTTGGATTGTTTGAGACCAAGATGTATAAGAAGTGAAAGACGCGTTGCTCTTTCATTGACAAGGACCATAATGATAGCATAGGTAGGGGGTTGTTTAGAAACAAAAGCCCCGTTCATGCATTACGTCGTTGACCATTGGTTGTGTTAGAGAAGTAATCGAATCACTTTGACATTAGAATGAGCTCGAAATCCCTTGAGTATGTTGGGGTGATAGGTGTGATTATGTGAGATGGAAGGATAAGGTAACCCTTTTATAGGTGACCCTGAGAACGACTATAGACAAGTCCATAACTTTATAGTTTGTCAATCAATATTTTTTTTGGTAGACTGATCGATGCGAGAAGTCTACGTGGGGATGTTGTCTTGTTTTGTGGTCATGTTGTGAAGCTGATCGATGCAGGAAGCTTCTGAGAGAGTGCTGTTTGTAGCAAGATTTAGGCATAGCCATCCTTCGAGGGAGTGGTCTATATTGTGCTTTGTATATATGAAAGTCTTTGAATAGCTGTCCTTCAAGGGAGTAGTCTATCAATTACAACAATTATGTAGCTGTCCTTCAAGGGAGCAGTCTACATTTATAATTTTATGACCTTGTGAATAGGCATCCCAGTTATATATATATATATATATATATATATATATATATATATATATTGTATTTTTTTTTGACTGAATTGTTGGTCATGGACTTGACTATAGAGGTTTAGAGGGTTCCCTTTTATTAGGACAAAGTATTCATGCTTGACAAAAGGGTTAATTGATGTTTGTAGGGTTGAGGGTTGAAAGGAATAGAAATGATGATGATGGGGATTGCTCAAGGGATCAAGCTCAAGTTAAATGTCAAGTGAATAATTACTTGACTAATAGTAGACTGGTCAAAGATGCAAGGCATTAAGGGGCTTAGGTTCTAGTCAGCCTTCGAGAGAGGACAGACAAGAAGTCCCTGATCTATGCTTGTGTGTTATGATGTAAGATCTGAGTCAATTAGGAGCAAACTTGCCCCATTTGCTTCATTCCAAATTGGTCACATGTTGGTTGATATTAGATGTGAAGATGATTAAGAAGTTGGTTGATGCTTGGTTGGGGTCAATGTTTGGTCGAGGTTTGGTCGATGCTTGTTTGGTTGATGCTCGGTCGATGCTTGGTTGTGGTCGATGTTTGGTTGGGATCGATGTTTGGTCTATGCTTGGTTGGGGTTGATGTTTGGTCAATGCTTGGTTGATGTCTTGTTGGCATGTTTTGGTCAATGTTTGGTCGAGGCTTGGTTGAGGTCGATGTTTGGTTGGTTGATGTCTTGTTGGCATGTTTTGGTCGATGTTGGATGT
This sequence comes from Torreya grandis, assembly GCA_037957365.1. Lineage (NCBI taxonomy): Eukaryota > Viridiplantae > Streptophyta > Pinopsida > Cupressales > Taxaceae > Torreya > Torreya grandis. The sequence continues at coordinate 1,430,687 of JARHVA010003582.1, forward strand.
GAAGTTGGTCAAGATGTTGTTGGCATTGGATAAGAAGGCCATCGAGACCTCGCTTGTAAAGAAGTCCCCCTAGCATGGTGTAGCGAGCAGTGTTCTTGATAAAAGCTTGCCATATATTGCTAGAGATTTTAGGAGGGATGATAGAATATGTCAAGTAGTCCACGAGTCGCTTATACCAAGCGTCATGTGGACTAGTGAGGTTAGAATAAATTTCCCCCAGAGATGATGGTTGAGACATGTCCAAGATAAAAATCTTGGGTTGTGTTGGTTGAGAGGTCTTGACGAACAATGGGTTTGTCAAAGGTGTAGATGTCTGGTCTGTTCCTTTATTCTTCATAGTTTGGGGCCTGGTGGCCACATTAACAGTGTTGATTTTGAATAAAGGTTGAGGTGGTTGAGGGACCATAGTCTTGTATGGGGATCCCAATTTAGGTGAGGACATTTGTGAGGCATGAGATGGTGTTGATAGTTGGTCAAAATGTGGTCAGAAGAAGTCTTAATGTGAGGCGTGTCCTTTGCTAGATGTTGACGGATGATAGCCTTAAGAGCGCAATGACGCTTAGTGTCATGCCCCGGTGTGCAATGATACCAGCATATTTTAGTGTCATCGAACCAAGGTGGTTTTTGTTTGAGAGGTTGGTAAGGCTTGATAGGTGAGAGGATGATGCTAGATGACTGCAACAATCAACATAACATCGAAGCATAAGAACCCTTTAATGGGTCAACACTCTTTGTTGCAATAGAGGTTGATGATTTTTGTTTAGGAGTTGTTTGGAGGGTTTGCCGTGTCACCTTTTTAGTTGGAGCTATGGCCACATGTGGAGATGGCATGTTCTTGTTGAGAGGTGTTAGTTGTGGGACCAATCCTACTAAAGTATAAGGATGTGGACCTAGGATAGATGGTAATGGCGAAGGTGGGGGAGGAGTTCTCTGACGAGGTTTAGTAGCCTTCTTTGGTTTAGTGTGAGGACTACTATTGTGTGGGGTGAGGTTTAAGTCTACCGTCACTTATGGGTGAGTGAGGTTGGATGTAGGGCACACATCGAGGGATTTAACCTGTTTCGGCGTGGTAGATGACTGCAAGGGTTTGGATGAGGTTGTGTGAGGTTTTATAGTCAGTCGTTTAAAAGATTTAGGTGATTGTGAGAGAATCGTCACCAGATCTTCTTTGGTTGAAGTTGGTGAAGTGATAAGTTCTTCTGTCGATGGAGAAGGAATTGGATAATGTGGCTCTTTAGTTGGATAGAGCGTAGGGATAATCATGGCTTCTTCGTGTGGTCAAAGAGCAGAAAAAGTATGATCCCCCATTGATGATAAGAAGGATGAGGGTGAGGCAGTCGGCATTTGTGTCGTCAAGGTGTCCTCCAATATGTGAGAGGTCACGTGTGAAAGAGGTGTGGATGGAGGATTATCCTCTATTAGTGGAGGCAAAATAGGAGAGGAAGGCTCCTCTACCTGTGGTGGACAAGTAGGTTGACTAACCTCTTCAGACTGTGGGAGAGGTTGGTTAGAAATGATAGGAGAGACCGTGTTGACCATGCGTATATTACGCTCTTGGGGGTCATCGGCCATGGTCTGAATATTATTTTGATTGGGGGGATAATTAGGGAAAGGTTGTCTAAAGATGTCCAAGTTTTGGTTAGGTAGCGCATTTGGGTTGTCCAAGACAAGATCCCCCTTGTCTAACATGTCCTGGACAATGTTTTTGAAGGTTTTGTAGTTGTTTGTGTCATGGCTTTTGACACGGTGATAATGATAGAAGTCATTTTCCCTATACCATGCAGGGATAGGTGTTGAGGGGTCGAATTTGGGTGGTCAAATTTGAGGGAGATTGAGGACCCCCTGCTTGATGAGTTTATCCAAAATGGAAGTGTATGATTCTTCTATTGGAGTGTATTGACGCTGTATATACTGTTGTTGGAATTGTTTGGTGATGCTTTGTGATGTGGAAGGTTGAGATTGGTTAGTTGTTGTTGAAGATGGTGATCTAAAGACCAGAGCGTTGGCCACTCCCTTAGATTTAGAGTGGGAAGAAGAAGGTTTGGATGAAGAAGGGTCATTGGATTTTGCATTGTTATGTCACAATTTGACTCTATCTTCTTTGACCGTGCGGAGTTCAAGCTTTTGGGCCATGGTGAAAGCTTCGTCAAATGTGCAGAATGTCTGGACCCGCAAGGTAGATGAGATGTGTTTGGCACATGCTCTAGAGAAAAGCTCAATGAGCTTGGGTTGAGGTAAAGAAAAGGAGAGTTGGTTGATTAAGCCTCTCCATCGAGCAACGAAATCGACTATTGATTCATCGTGAAATTGTCTGATAGAATATAGGTCCGTGATGGAGACCTTTTAGTTATGTTGATTGAAAAGTGGTCAAGGAAAAGTTGGGCAAGTTGAGTGAATGTAAAAAGAGAGTGACTTGTAAGGGAGCTATACCAATCGAGGGCAGCACCAGAAAGCAACATGGGAAATGTGCGTAGCAATAACACATCATCATGGGTTATAAGGTAACAAGCGTGTCTAAACGCTCGTAGATGTTGCTGCGGGTCCTCTTTATTTTGGAAATGAGTAAACTTGGGAAGTTCCCACCTGGGATATGGTCAAATTGGGACTGGGATGAATGGGTTTGTTGCAAATTTGGTCATATGAGAGAGCATTACTTGAACTGGAAATGAATGTCTCAAGATTAGACATCTTATCCATCAACATCTTGATTAGATCAATTGACAGATTTGCAAGTGGGGCACCCCCTAGGTTGTAAGGCACTTGGAAGGGATTAGAAGGGGTCGTATGACGTAGTTGGTTGCATTTGTATAGGCGCAACATATTGATAACTAGTCATTGGGACAGATGTGGAGACCAAGGGTGGTTGTGTTGTGAAGGTGGAAGGCATGACTAGGCTTGAGGTCGCCAAAGGTGGTTGAATGGCAACATTGGTAAAAGGATAGGTAGTCGCTCCAGCGTTTATAGGTGCAAGAGTGTGTGGAGTCGAGATAATCAAGTTTTGGCATGATGTAAAACTTGGTTGAATTGCATGTGGTTGAGGGGGTAATGAAACCCTGATGGAGGTCAATCCAAAAATAGATGGGGAGGCCGAACTATGTGTATTGGCCATGGTCGGGTTAATGGTTGAGGCAATAGCCTAAGTCATAAAAGGTTGGGTAGCGGATGGTGTTGATTTCATCGCTGCTTCACCCGAAAGGTCCCGCATTTAGTTTCTTGTGAGATAGTGTTGGAGAGCTTTGACGTTGTGGTCAAGGAGTCTCTCAAAGTTTTGGTCCCCTTCGAGAACAATAGAGGGTTGATTGGGGGTTGGTCGGATAGGAGTCCATTCGGTCTCTGAATGATACTCCATTAGGGGACTTGTTATGGAAGGTGAAGGTGGCAGTGGTTGTTGCCTTGTGTGGTCAACAAGATTTTTGGTTTGACTACGTGTCAAAACTGTCCAAGGCAAAAAGGGTCAGGTTTTAGAAACTATGTTTTTTCAGTTTTAGAAACCAGAATTTTTTTAACAGCCAAAAAAAAGTCAGGTTTTAGGCTTGCTATTTTGGAAGAAAAGTTGCTGACAGTGACCGACGTCGGTAGAAAAAATTGATGCCGATAAAAAAAAGTTGCCAACGTTAGTGGTAAAATTGATGTCAGTTACTGTGTTGTTGGGAAGGAAGAAAACCAAAAAGGTTCTGAGTTATTTGAAGCTTAGAAAAATGCGTCCTCACCAACTCAAAAAATCAGATACAGATAAAAAAATAGACGAAGACAAGCAGACCCTAAACGTTAATTCCTAAGAATAAATTTTAGAGTCTTGTTGGCTTATGCCTTAGAAGAGTGTGTTTGGGAAGTTGGCTTGTAGAATGGGTCTTAGAAGAGGTAGTCTAAGGCTAGTTTTGGGTTAGTTTCGGTGCTCAAAAGTCTGTATTAGGTTTCGTACGTGGCCTGGTGCTAAGGAGCAAGCTCCCCTCACTTCACAAGCCCAGAGATAAGCTAGGTTGCTTAGCCAGTATATATTTCCCCTAGAGTTTATACTCTGCCAGAGAACAGAGTGGGCTCTCCCCTTGGTAGTGAAGTCCAAGTGGGATTACCAGGAAGTGTAAGGTATCCATTAGGTGATGAAATCCTAGTCGGACCTTGTCTCAGGTATGTTTAGATGTTTAGATTATGAAAGTGGTCAGGTTGTGTGACATAAGTGGACTATGCTTTATTCATAATGCATTTTGTAATTACTAGATGTGAGAGCTAAGTATGCATTCAGGCACAAATGAGATGCAATAGATTTTAAGCCCAAATTGAAATGTGTGTTCGGATGCAGACAAGTGGAGAAAAGGTTGAAGAGTATGAATTTCACTACTCTAAGATGCAAGAAGGAAATGACAAGAAGATAAAGAAAAAGTTCTTTTTAACTTGCTAATGGTGTCTTTTCGAAAGAGAAAGAAAGAAGAAGGATACAAGAAGAGAAAATTCCCTAATGCACCTATATGAAAAGTTCATTTTTAGAAGAAAAAGAATGATGAACCCAAGGAAAACCCCTAGGGTCCCACTGGGCGTGCCAGAATTTTTCTATAAGTTTTTCGCTTTTCTACATTCAAAGGAAGTAAGAAACTAAGATTAAATGGTCAGGGGTTTATACGTACCCAAATGAAGTTTGCACACCGTATCCAGATGATTGAAGGCACTCCTCTTTGGCTATAGAGGATGACACCTGTAGAGATAAAGACTTAAACAAAGAGATTGTTAGATAGATGGATGGTGGACTGCCAAGCAAAGCTTGATCCCAGAAGTGCAAAGACTGCCTCGAGGGATGACAATCCACTTTTGATAAAAGAGAATGTTGCTAGACAGAACTAATGAAAGATGAAACAAAAGAAATAAAGGTAATGCGTACCTATATTTTGCTATCTGCCTATCACAGTTGCTGATGCCAGTTAGTCTGCCATCATCGGTTGGTCTAAGGTTGCCGATGCCAGTTAGTCTGCCGATGTCGGTAGGGGCAATGAGCCTAGAGGCCAGCATTGGTTGGGGCAATGGGGCTTTGGATGAGTTTCAGGTCTGTCTGTGGTTGACGGGATGGTCTGTGGTAGTTTGAGAGTCTGTGCAAGGCTGCAGGACAATAGACAGGGTCTTAGGAGGGACAAGGGGTAGAGGAATTGGGTGTCAAAAGGGGTAAGAGTATGGGAAAGGCCTCTCAGCCTTTTTGGGAAGAGAGTCAGGTGTGGTCTGGTTGATCGCTGGGTCTGGTTGATGGTGCTTAGAAGAATTAAGAAGAAACTAATTATAAATACATTCCAAGCTACTGAAATGACATAAAAGATGAATACTTAGCTCTTTGACAGAGAACCAAAAGTGTAGAAACCTTGTAACTGATGCGGCTGATGTAGAAGAGCATTTAGTTGAAGTCTGATGATTGATCTCAGAGAGTTCCTGTTGATGTCTAGGTCTAAGAGCCGAGAGAGGAAGAGAGTCCAAGATAGAATTCACGTTCATGGTCTGTGATTGACTGATTCAACATCCCAGGGTGAAGAGATTTCATCTTCAAGTTGTTTTAAGTGACCGACATCGGTGATCCCGCCAGCGTCGGCTGACTATAACTGACGTCGATGGCCAAAAGATGGGAAAAAGGGCTAAAATTAGCCTTTTGCCTGTTCTTCCAACTGCTAAGTCTAATTGGTCATGGGAAAATGATCGAAGGTGGATTAAATAAGCGTGAGAGGGTTGAAATAGGTCATAAATTGGTCATAGGGTGATGGGAGGTATCCAAGGAGAGGTATCCAAGGTGGGGTGAGGTGTCATGGGTGAGGTGTTATTAATTTAAAATAAGTTATTATTTTAAATTAATGAGTGTGTGGGTTAGGAATGTGTAGAAGTGGACCAAGGGGACCAAGGGGGGAGTCGACCAAGGAGTAGACACAATTTCGGTGTCTACAGAGGGATGCAAGAAGAGAGGGAAAAAACCAAGGGTCTTCCCAAAAGTCTATCTTTTTATCGCTTCCAACTTGCCATCTATAGCCTTTTTTTGGGGGGTCCTTTATACTTGAAATAGCCTTCTAGAAGACCAACCCATTCAAGGGTCCATCTTCCCATAGGAATATATCATCCTCAATGCTTACCATATACTTTGATTTGATTATTCTAGTCTAATGGTTATCCTCCTTCATAACTTTCCACCCAAATTTGGCTAACAAGACTTGATTCATGTTTTTGACTATTTGTAATCCAAGACCTTTTAAATCCTTGGGGAGGTAGACCCTGTGCCATGATACCAAAGGGAAATAAGAAATTTCCTTTATGCCTTTCCAGAGGAAATTTTTCTAAATCTGCTCAATTTTATCCACAACCTTGTTGGAGATTTGGAAAAGGGTCATTATGTAGATGAGAATGCTTTGTAAAGAATTTTTGAGCAGCTGTAGTTTACCCACCTAAGTTAGGAGGGTTCATTTCCAGATCGCAAGCTTTCAATAGATTATTTCCACCATGGGGTTGCACATATCTTCAAGAATTTTTCCTTTGAAGAGAGTCATACCCATATATGTTGATGGGAGCAAGCTTATTCTACACCCAAAGATTCATGCCAATCTTTTTTGATGGTTAAGGGGTGTTCAAGAAGAAGGTAGAGATTTTTTTGAAATTTATGCATTGACTAGAAGCTTTTTCATAATTCATCAAGATATCTTTGAAAGTAGATGCTTCCAAGATTGAGGCCTCACACATAAGAAAAGTTTCATCCGTGAACAATTTATGGGTGATAGGATCCATATTCTAGGTCACCTTTAACCCTTGAATTATACTTTACTCCTTACCTCTAGAAATGTTCCTTCCTAGTGTTTCTACCATAAGGATAAATAAGTAGGGGGATAGGGGGTATCCTTATTTGATGCCTCTATTGGTCAAAAAGAAACCTTTAGGGTATCTATTGATGAGAATGGAATACGTGGGGGTAGCAATGCAACTATGGATCATACCCTTAATATCCATCTTGAAACCAAACTTTTTGAGGGATTTGTCCAAGAAACTCCATGACACTATGTTGTAAGCTTTGTTTATATCAATTCTAATGAAAATTCCTACCCTGATAGAGTTAACAATGAAATGTAAGGTTTCATGAATAACTATTATACCATCTATAATATGTCTACCTACCACAAATGCTCCTTGTTGTTTTGTGATTATTCTTGAGAGGAGAGGTTGTAATTAGGTGTCTAGGGTTTTAACACATATTTTGTATGTAGTGGAGTAGAGATTAATGGGTTTAAAGTCTTTGAACATGTTTTATCCCTATTTCATGAGGATGAGGACCAATAATGTGTTTATTATCTCTTTAATAATAATACATGATCTTAAAAATTCATAGACAACTGCCTCCACCTTAAGGTGGATTATGTCCTAGAATATCTAGAAGAAAAGGAGGGGAAATCCATCCAGTCCAGGGAATTTGTTACCTTCCACAGAAAATAATGCCTACCAACTTTCTTCAGGTGAGGGAGGATTATGGAGCTCCCAATTATCTGATGGATAAATGACTGAGGGGATGTTCTTTAGGAGGTTGTCTTCCACTTGCCTATCATAGAGATCAGTCTTTCCTAGTTGAGATTTTAAATGGTGAATGATATGCTCGTCAATGGTTTCCTCATCCCTATTTAAGGAGTTATCCTTAACTAGGAGTTCAGAGATCCTATTGAAATTCTTATTTTAGGAAGTTGACCAATGGAAACATTTGGTATTCCTATCTCCTTCTTTCATCCATTTGAATCTAGATTTCTATTTTCAGAAGGCCTCCTCTTTAGCATTCAAATTGTAGAATGAGCTCATGAGGTGTTTCTCTATGGTGGAAATTTTTTCATTATTTATGTTGGTAACCATCTAATCCTCAAGGATTTGTAGCTCTTCGTTGATGATGTTCTTTTGCAAAAATATATCCCCAAAAACCTCTTTGGTCTAGACTTTGAGTTTCTCTTTGATTCTTTTTAATTTTCTAACCATGATGAAGATGTCCACACCTTCTATTAGTTCCTTCCACCATTCCTTGATGGTATTATGTATGTCCATGTAGTGAAACCACATAATCTCAAATTTCAAGGGAAGTATCTTAACTTTTGAAATTTTGTCACCTTAAAAAATGATTAGATTGTGGTTCAATCCAATCCTTGGGAGGGAGGAGAGGGAGATGGAAAAGTGTAAATCCTAGTTGAGGGAGACTAGAAATCTATCAAGTCTGACTTGAATTAGACTCTCCCCCACCCTTATGTTGAACCAGGTGAAAGGGTTTCCTCTAAGGTCAATATCAACTAGGCTAGTGTTTGTGATAAATTCATATAATTTTGCCATCTTCGGCTCCCCCTTTCTTTTTTGATGGAGTTAGAGGAAAATTAAAGTCTCATGTCACAATCCATTTACAATCACAATATTATTTTATTAAGAGTAACAAATCATCTTAGAACTTCTCCCACCCTATTATGGTGTTTGGGGCATAGATGTTTGAGAGAATCCACCCTTGGTGAATAATATGGCAAGGTGATTATTATCAACAATTAAAATATTGCCTTTAACAAATTTGATGTCCCATAGGTCTTCCAAAATTATTGAGGCCCCTATGGAACTAATGACAATGCATTTTTTATTAAGGTAGAGTTTTTTGTTGTAGTTTTTAATAACTATTTCCAACATCTTTGTTTCTTGTAGTGTTATTATTAAAGGGCTGTGTTTATTTTTTATATCTCTGACCAACCTATGTGTTTTGGGGCGGTTGAGTCCCGTTATATTACATGAGATTAACTTCATTTTTTAGGATTTTTGAAGTACCCTTTAAGGGTTATCTGACTCCCTTTTGCTACCTCATTTATAGTTTCTTTTCTTCTGGCTGCTAGGTTAGAAGTTCTTCCTATAGATCTTGGTGCCTCACCTACATCATATTTTTTCTTTCTTCTTCTAGATTTAATAGTAAACCAATTTTCTTCTAGTTTTGTTCTTATTTTATAGATTGGAGAGTTGGAAATTTATCCTTGTTCAAATATATTATATTTAATACCTAAGGACTTAGGGGTTGGAGAGGAAAAAACACCCCAGAAGGGGGAGAGCCCAACTCTGATTTAGACCAGGTGGATAAATAACCTAGGGTGGATTTGTTGGCACTGAATATAAGTGTAGAAGTGTTGTCTTAGTTAAGGTCAAGCTTGATGGGCACCCAATGAAAATAAGGGGAGGAGGGGACTAAGCCTCATCCCTGATTGGATCATTGGCTTTCAAAGGCACCTCTAGAATGAAGGTAGATGACAAAGTGGGGGAAGAAGTAGTTGACATAAATAGCAAGGAAATGGGAAGGGTGGGGCTATTCAAGGATAAGTGGTCCATCGAGGATGGTAGAGACAAGGGGAGATGGGGTTAGGGGTTAGGGAAACATAAAAAGTGGGGATCCATAACTATGGCCTTGCCTAGGGAAGAGTAAGGGATAGGCGAGCAGGGTGAGGGGGTGTTCAGGACCCAAGATGGTTTAACAAGTGTAGCCTAGGTCTTAGGCTGAGTGAGAGGGTAGTCCTTAGACAAGTGAATAAATATGTTGCAATTATTATAGAAATAATTAGATTTTTTATATTGAATGGTTTGAGTCCGCTCACCATATGTTGATTTGATCTTGATCTGATGTAAAAGAGGTTGTCTACTAGGATGAAAACATGGAAGTGTGTTATAATCATCCTTCTTCTAGATCTGGTAATAGGGTCTAGAGCAAGGGTTATCTTAATGCTTTTGTAATATCCATAATCACCTTTGGTTCTTAGAACTCTAGGGGTACCTCAGGTAGAAGAACCCACATAGGAATATCCTTAATGACCAAGTTGCTCATATTTGTCCCCACTTTCTATTTCCTTAGGATGACATTTGATCTTCCCATAAACCAATGTACTTCTGTGAGTACCCTAAAATAATCTTCCTAGAGATTGAAGTTGATGAGGAAGAAGTTTCTACCTATGGATACAACATCTAGTTAACCTTTTAGGTGTCATTTGTTGTTGGCCCACTTTTGAAAATAATCAATTTTGGGATAGAAACCATTGATTTTTTCAAAGATTGAGTTCATTAATTTGTTGTCTACCTTTTCCACCATAGTGTCTAGGATGTTGATGCAAGATTTGTCATTTTCTATGGTGGGGTCAATATAGAACTTGGATTGGTCTTGATCTATGGACCCTTTGCCTAAAACACATTCTACCCATGAGATTTTTGGATGGGATTTCACATGGTCTATGGGGCCCTATTAGAGGATTGATCAAATGCCATCAAAGAGACTGTACCTTTCTCACCCTTGTTCTCTTCTTCTAGTAGGGCGTTTGTGATTCCTACCCCATGAACTAGATTTGTGTTTCCATCTATAGAGTCTGAATTTTAAAATTTCTCCCATTTTTTTCACCTCCTGCTCCGTCCACATCTTGCTTTATGATCCTTATAAGTTTTGAATTTTTTTTTGAACTTCAATATGTTCTTAATGTTGATGTAAGTTTTTAAAGTGTTTATTTGGATTTTACCAAATAAATAGGTATGTTTATAATTTTTTGAGTTTGATACTTCTAATTTATTGTCTTTATATATTTGATAAGTATATTAATTATAATATATATTTAATATAATAATATTATAAATTAGTATATTACTATATTATAATAGTCACACATAATAATAAACAAAATATTATATATATATATATATATATATATATATATATATATATATATATATATGTATGTATGTATGTATGTATCAAAATAATTAATATAAAATCAATGCATAAAAATAATTTATTAAATTAAAAAATACTAATAATAAAATCTTTTTTGCTTAACTTATTTAATGGGTTAATATAAATACATGAATACTATAATCCTATTTTAGTTCCCTATTTGATTTTTCACATTTAAATAATTATATAATTAATTGATGGAAAATTTCACACTTATTTTAGGCATTAAGGACATTAATTTATGTCTCACTTTTGAGAGATTAAAGAATTGGTAATAAAGTACAAACTAGCCTAAATTAGCTAATTATTGTACTCGGAATTGACTCAGCTCTAACCCTCATGTAGCTCATTTGATTTTTTCTAAGTCTCTAGTAAAATATAACCACATCTTTTTTTTAGGAGTCAACAATATGATACGATTTAAACATGAGTCACCACCATATAAGCACAGTGTTTGGACTCCCTCACATATTGGTCCTCTAAATGTTCCTCATGCACACCCTACATGTGTTTCCACCTCCTTCTTCTTCACACCTCTATCCTATTTTATTTGAGGACATAAAATACTATGAGGAAGTCACAAAATGGATTTCATCTAGATGAGAATCTTGGAAACTTTGATGGAGATATAAAGGCTATTATGAAAGAATAATTTTGTCTCTTTAGAAGGGAGATAAAGTTGAGAGATTTTTAGAAAGAAAGAGCACATCCTAGTGTTGGTGGTGCGGCATTCATTGAGAAAAATTATTTAATGTCCCATAGAGGAGACTTCATACATTCAGAATCAATGTATTTGTTAAATATTAGTGATCCCTGATATCATCTGAGCAAGGAAATGTAGGTGAAACTTAGAGATAAAGTTTGAGATGATTATGGCAAAGGCCAATATTATTGCTCAATATAAAAAAATGGTACATAACTCAAATCAAAAAGACTAGATGGCATATTAATCAATAATGATCTGGTAGTTTCAGAAAATGAGTGCACAAGAGTGGAAAATAATGAATATAGGGAAAATCCAAGATGAGGGGAGCTAGATATTAAAGATTCAATATATGATAAATGATTTCAACATTTATGCCTAATGAAGATGCAATGGTGAGGCCTAGTGTATATGTTTATATGGATCAACATAGAGATCATGCACGCAATAAAAAATCATTAAATCATAGTTTACAATTACAATTTCCTGAGTAGGATTTGCATGAACAAGGCTCAACATTGGTTGGATTGAATGTCAATACAAGTAAGAGAACTAGACAATTTTTGATAATTATAGATATTATTTATTCAGGAGGTTGTATTGTGTACATTATATAAATTTTTATTTATTTATTCACTATATGATACTATGTAGATTATGTAGAATGTTATTTATTTATTTAGTTGGACATAGCCAAAAATTGTCCCTTTGAATCACAATTTATCCATGGGCATAGAGTATTTATGCATATATGATTCAACTTAAAATGTTCATCTTATGACTGCAAAATTTAAGTAAAATGTCATAAAGCATAACATTACAAGGGAGATATGATAATATGGTCTAGGTAAAGATCTTTTTTATTTGTGGCTCCATCGATCTATGCTTTTATTTGGCAAATATGAGAATGGGAGAAGGATTGAAGTTATGCTTCAATGAAAAATGTAGTGCTATTGTGTTGATGAGATGGAGAAGCAGATGGATCCTTTATATTGGTGATATTAAAGACCTCTATGATGATTGTGGGTATCAAATATCTAACCCCCTTCTTCACATAATGCTACTTTAGACAAAACGGTCTTTGTCTTCCATCTCTACAACACCTAATCAACTGCTCTTTAAAACCATTAGACATGGAACCCTATCAAAATCAAAGAAGCTCTCATGTCATACTTGTCCACCCTTAACAATAAAAAATGACCATTCAAATATAAGAGTGATGGTCATGCAAATCCAAAAGATCCATTGAATATGGGTCTAATGTTCGATATGGGTCCCTTGGTGTATGATATCATTAGAAATACATTTTCATCACCCCTCATTATTATTTTTTATCTCACCTTGGAATCATTCACCATTTTCATGTTCTGTATGACCTTGCCCTTTATTATAGGGGTTTGAGTAAGGTTTTTCTATATGTTCTTAAGTATAATGTAATTGTGTTAGGTGTCAATATATCATGATCATGGATGAATGGAAGTTATAAAAAAGACTCTGGGACCTAAATATCTTGCCATAGGATTAACAACATTGTATCATTGATTTGAGCTACACATGAGACGTAGAGCCTTGTAGTAATTGAATAAACTCTCACGACATCCTTGTCTATCATCGATAATAAAATATGATGAATATGTTTTGTATGGCCTTGCCATTTCTTCTAGGGGTTTGATCATTGTGAACTTCCATATGTTTTTAATGTTGACGTAATTTCTCTTAGTGTTTATTAGGTTTTACTAGGTAAATATGTGTGTTTTCTTTATATTTTATGAGTTTGATACTTATAATCTTGTCTTTTTTAAATTAAAAGTATAAAATTAAAAAAATGCAATGTAAAAATAAGTTACTAAAAAAATGATATTTCATATAATCAAACATGTTTTTGGTAGAAGCCATCTTCAAAATGAAATATTATTTCCATATTAATATATTCTCATTGGTACATTAATAATTCAATTAAAATAAAGTATAAATCCATTTATTCAATAAAACCACTTCACCAAAGTAAAACAATGATATCCTCCACATGGCCTCAATATCAACACAATATTAATCTACAATAATTTTTTAATTATAAAATAGAACATTAAACAAATAATTAGGTAATAGAGTGATGAAGCCTCTAAATCCATGACCTAAGACCTCAAATGGGAATGATTATTTAAACATGTGTGAGATTATTAGGCCACATCTCTGTTGCTTCATACTTGCATTTAAAATCTTGTAGCATGTGTTAAATACTCTCTGAACAAATTATTCATGCTTTTGGATTGCTCTCAAAGATTGAATCACTCTTATTCCATATAAGTATTATTAATGGTATAATCCATGCCTTTTTAGGAAACTTAACGACTTTGATCAACTTCATCATTAATGATAATCCTCTTTATCCTACACATGGACAAGGTGTATCTTGATACTTCAAAATGTTCTGGTTTAGAGTTCTCCATGGATTAAACATCACCAATTTACTCCGAAATGACCAGAGGAAGATGATGAAAATGGGTATACAAGAATGAGTGGGATCAATAAAATGAGACTGGCCAAAGAAGTTTACAAATGTTTGTACTCTTAATTCCATTTGTTTTTCTTTTTTTCTAATATGGGGTGGGTGAAAGGGATATGTGAAGAGGCAAATGGACTTATAAAGCTTGAGAATCACATGCTCAAGGATCTCTTAAATTTTAACATAATTACTATGTTCAAAAAGTTTAAGTTATTCAAAAGGGAATAAAAGTTCAGAAGTTCAAGATTTTGTAAAAAATTTAGTTTAAAAAGTTTGATTCGAATTAAAAATAATAATAAATCTATAAAATTATAAAAATAAATATATTGTAAATTTAACAATATAAAATTATATTCTATAGAAGTCTATATATGATATATCTACCACTAAT
>JARHVA010003582.1:1450000-1590000 GCA_037957365.1 Torreya grandis
TACAATTCTTGTAGACCTCACCAAGATCCTATGCTCCTTTACATAGGCCCTCATGTTACAAATTCTCTATGGTAAGAAATATTATTTTGGAAAAGACCATTTGGTTGGTAGCGATAACGACAAAGGTAAATAAATAAGAGAAATGATATCACATAAGAAAAGATAGTCGGAAATTTCAATGTGGGGGACCTAAATATTTCAACCAAATTATTGGATAAATAATATACGAACATCAACATCATAGGCATATGTGGAGGATGAAAGTGGTGGACCAACAGACTAGTACTGCTAAGGACATAATTGATGTGTTACTAAGATGGAGGACAATATCAATGCCCTCATAATCATAATAGAAAACATTAAATCCATTGTTGTTGTATGCCTCTTACCATTTTTCCATGACACACCCAATAATATTTTAATTTAATTTGGTGGAATAAATTTTGTAAGATTTGTTCATCGCTATAGCCAAAACAACATATACTACATTAGAGTAGGTGATGAGTGCAGTTCCCAAGAACCTTGGCACTGAGAAAAAATTATAGCAAGAAATAGAATCCATAGTAAGCAGAGAGAGGTTAGTAAAAGAGAGTGATCTAGCAAACATGGATTATTTGCAGTGTGTGGTAAAAGAAACTATGAGATTATATTCAGTTGTTCCTTTGCTATTGCCCTACGAATCAACTCAAGCTTGTGTGGTTAATGAATATTTTATCCCTCACAAAACTAGAATTGTGAATGTTTGGGTGATAAGAAGAGATCCAAAAGTGTGGGAATATTCATTGGCATTCAAGCCAGAGAGATTTATGGGTATAAATGTTGATATTGAGAAAGGAAAAGACTACTTCCAAATTGTTCCATTTGGAGTAGGGAGGAGGGGACGCCCGAGGAGTAGCATGGTCATTATGATGAATGAGCTTGCATTGGCTCAACTCATGCACTGCTATAGAATAATCAGGACCAATATTGTTATTGATATAATATTTAAATACTATATATATTAATAAATTATATTTAATAATATATTGATATATTATAAATAATATAAACATCTAAATTATATTAATTTAATATAATAAAGACACTTAAATTATACCAATTTTAAATTTATCTGTAAAAAAGAGATGTAATGTAAGGTATAAATATTATATATTTAATATAATATATACACTTAAAATATATTATTTTTTAATTTACATGTTAAATATGTAATATAAGATAAAAATGTAATACAATACAGAGACCTAAATTATATATATTGTATAACACAATATGTAAAGTAACATATAATATTTGTTGAAAAAATATTAAAATATAGATTATATAATTTGTTATAATATTAAAGTATTTATTAAAAAATATAATAAATATATTAAATTGTACAGTTTCTCTAAAATATAGAAAACAAACTTTTAGTAATTTATTAGGGCATTTTCATACAATATTTAGTTAAATGTTTATTTATGTGTTTATAAGTTCATTTTAAATTTGAAAAATTAAAGTAATCAAAGAAATTGATAATTGAATTACGTGACTTAAAACCAAAAATATTTATAAAGTAGTGAATAATAGATGGAAATACTTTTAAAAAAAAATAGATTACTTTATCATCGTAGTAAACCAAATATGAACTACTTTTTATCTAACCTCCGGCTTTTCTTGGACCATGGGAGCAACTGCTAGTTACATAAGTGGCAGATATGTCTTTTTTGGTATAAGTATATGATGGATATCTCATAGGTTTATATAAATAGTTATAAAAAATAAATATGAAGATATAAAGTTCAAATGAGGATGACAGATGGAAGATAGAAGATGGCAGTTGATGGTAGATGGCAATGTAATAGTCAATACACTGTTTCAATGGGGTTTAGACTTTTAGATATTTCATGTCCATATTTCTTTCCTTCTCATCTCTTAGTTTATCATCTAGGGATTAGTCGATGACTCACATAAACATTTCAGCCTTTAGAATTTTAAAGCATAAAGCATTTTTTTATGCTATTGAGATAATATTTTATGATTATGAGAAAAATTACATCGACGGTGATTTTTTATTTTTATTTTGCCGGTCGTATGTGAGACAAATATATGGAGTTTTACTATATAGAACATTTCTGGTGTAATAATAATTATATTCATTTCACAAAGCAAAAATATTACAACAACTATCAAATTCTCTTTCTATTTATATAATCAAAGAAAAATCATTATACACAAGTAATATGATAATTTCATCTTACTCAATTGACTAAACATTAGAAGAAATATATTATACTCTTAATATAAAATGTGATTAATATTAAATTTTAATTCATTTCAACATTTCTATTTGATATAAGGAATACATAAGGTATGAATGATTTCACTCTTCATTCTTTTACAAAGAAAGTACAAAAGATTTTATGTCTCATTTCTTATTATAAGATTCAAAGAATAACATTATTATTCTAATAATCATTCTTTACTTTTACATGGTTATAAGTTACAAATAAGAATATAATTTTCTGTCAAATGATAGGAATAAAAAAAAATATAAAAGAAAAATCTCAATGTAAATAAACTAAAGTAACATCTAAAATCATGCCAAACTTGTAATAACAAAATAAGGGAAAGAAAATATTTAAAATTTAAAAAAATAATAAACTCAACATTCCCTAAAACTGCATCACTTCTAATTTCTTACTAATTATTATTTGAAATGTACTTTTCTTACAATTATATATATATATATAAAATAACATGGAATCCATCTCATGCCTTATGGTTTTATTATAATTGATAATATACACTACTATTAATAACCCTTAATAATAACCTCTAATATTATTATTCAATATTTCCCTTCAATGCTTAATAAAATTCATGTTAGAAGAAGGAAAATTAAAGGACAACGAATGGTTTCCTACTTTTTAATGGTTTGGAAAAGATTTTTCCCTTACATTTATTATGATTTTAACAAAACTAAAAAAATAGTGTAATTACAACCATGGCTTAAATGCTTTAATAAATTTTAATCATGCCTCCATATTAAAATAGTTGTAAAACTATGTTACTGAGTTTAGGCATTCTAAAATCTATTTTATTAGTCCTCATATTTTCTATCATGTCTTGCACAGGACTGACAATACATACAAAACTTCCCATAGATTGAGGACATCAAGTCTAAGCACAATACAATCAACCCATATATGGATCGACCCTTCTTGATAGAGCACCTTAACCAGTTGGTGCATTTGCATTTTTAGATGACATGTATGTGGGGACCATAAAATTGGTCAACCTACAATGTTCATAATTTAATTAATGTCCATTAATATAGTGTTAAGGAAAACTACAATGGTTAAGAAAAATGCTATTATTTAAGCCAAATGCCAACAGTTAATACAAAATAAATATTAACCTTGGTTGAATGTACCTTGCACACTAACTGAAGAAATTAAACATTATAACTATTATTTATGTACCCTTCCCCTATTTCATTTCTCATTTGCAATTAACATCTTCCTTTTCAACCTATGTAGGAGCTCGTGTACTATTACTCAATTCCATAAATGTGTATGACATTCATAGGAGCATTCTAAAGGTGGTGGACAAGGATTTCACTAAATAGGTTGGTTACCTTTAATGAATTATATTATTTATAGTGTTGAATTTTACAAGGAGAAAAAAAATTAAAAAATTAGTTTCATGTTTTACAAAACACATAGTCAATTTAGATAGTTGACATTATAAACTCATGGCTTTACTTAGACTTGCAAGAATTATATAAATAAATTTCACTTAACATTAAGTTGGGAATATTAGTTTCAGATCCTATTAATCTAGCCCAAAATTTTTCCAGATGTGATTATGCTTAATATATTTATTATTTTTACCCATGACATGACATCAAATGTTCCCCCTAGATTCAAGAGCATCTTGATTCTTTAATATCATGTATACATCTGCATTTATAATCAAAACATTTTTTCTATGGAATGATAGTTTGGTTGGTGAAAATATCCACAATTGGATGTCCTAATTTTTATTTAAGCATGTGGCTAAAATAGCTCAAAGTGAAAATTATGAGTATACTTATACATTTAATGTTGAAGCATGGATGAAATGTGCAAACCATTTGACAAAAGGCCCCAAATAAATGTGATCATCTTGAATTTTATAGAGTTCATTTCCTTCTAGGTCTCCTTATTTTGTATTAACCACTTCCATTATTATCCATTCCATCAATTTTACAAGTCCAAATTTATAGTCTTTTGGAATGCATGCCTTAATATATGTAGTGTTAAGAGCTCTTGGTTGATTTCAAAGCTAACATTTTGGCAAAAGAAATGGTATTAATATTAGTATTTTTATTATCATAAAATGAAATGGTATTAACATTAGGATTTTTATTATCAAGGATTTGTGATAAGATTATACAAAACAAAATTTTTCTATCCTTATTATGCAGCAAAATCATCACATCCATATATTAATGTTCCTTAGAGATAAAAATATATCATGCAATTCTAAAATTTCATCATCCCTATATTAATATGTAGAACAAAATTTTATTATCCTTAATATGTGACAAAATCATCAAGTCCATATTTTAGTGTTCTTTTGAGATAAAGATAACATCATGCAATTTTAGAATTTCATTATTTCTCCATAGATATCCAAGACCCACTCCAATGCTTCACCTTAAAGAGGTAAGGAACATACATTCACCTAGATGCTATGTTCTTGTTTATTATTTTGAAGTATCAAATAAGAGAACATGTTGAACACAAACAATACATTAGAACATGCAAAAAAATAAAATGAAAAAACAAAATACCTCAAAACACTCCTAACATGGATATAATAGTTTTTATATTACTATATGACTAAGAATTTGTAGAACAAACTTAATTGATTAGGAAAAAAATTGTTCGAAACACAATGCATATGTTTACTAATTGTTTTTTATTTTTTCATACATTTGTATATGTTTATCATTGGCCCTTGTTAGTCAATACTAATTGTTTATCAATGTTAATTATTTATCAATTCTCTTATTTATGCATGCTTATGTTTTCTAATTGATTTCTAATTTTTCATAGGATTCTGAAAAAAATATATGCCTTGCATATAGTTTTTTTCTATGATACAAATAATACATGTTTGAAATATGATTATATTATTTATAGTTCAAAGAAAGAAGAGATAACATTTAATTTTGTTCCAATTAATGATGGTAGCAAATTAAATAGTTCATATTATGTGGTCTTTCTTCATGGTGTTATAACTCCTTTTTATTAGAATGTAGATAATGTGGTTGTTGAAATAAATTCTAAAATAATGTATGACCAAATGTCTTTTCAGATTTATGTAAGAGACAAGATGCTAATCACACTTCATGGATAGGTAGTGTCATTTGTGCAATAGTTTATTGATGTGAAGGTAAAATATGTATAATATGTTTGGGAAGTGAAAGCAATAAAAAGGTGGGGTAAACCATGTAGTGGTCGTGCTTCATCCAGTGTTACTAACATGGTTTTTCCACTTATGCAGTCACACCACACTGTTAATGAGCACTTTTTTCCATTGTATGAGTTAGAGTTGAATAAAAATGAGAAACAAAAAACACCATTATTGGTACTAGGATCATATCATGTATCCAATGATCCCAGATAAGATATTATGAGATGCTTAACATGAAACTCTATTTTAAAGTTTAGGGGGATTGGAGATGACATACTTGTTAGTTTCAAGCAACTATTTTTATTTATTTGTGGTATTGTCATTATATGTGTCATGTGTATAATAATGAGGCATTTCATGGGGAGTAAGAAGGAGTAAAATAATGTATGTAGAAGTAATGAATTGAGGTATCTATCTTGGTAGAGAGTACTTACCATGTCATGTTGTAATAGATATTATAAATGAATGAAAGTTTTGTTATGCTCTTTAAAATAAATTCAAATGAAACTAATTGGATTATTTAATGTACATAGATAAAAATGGCTACTTATAAAATTATATAAAGATGGATAGTTAAAAAATTAAGTTGACTAAAAACTACATAACTGACCATGGTGTATGCCACAAGAAATCAAGTTACCACAAATTCTAAAAACCAATTTAAAGGAATCAATTTTCAGCTTGGTGGGTCCTATGTTTGAATGGAAAGTTTCTATTGAGAATCAAGATTACTCTACTTTTCTGTTTGATTTGTGATAGGGCCTATAAACATTTATTTTTATTTCTCCAAGGAGGGTATCCATTTTGGAGATTCTTTTCAATCAATATCTATGTTTTATATTGACTTAAGAGATTATGCTTAAACATTTTACGCCTATTTTTTTTTGTGATACTCAAATGTTACAAGTGATTAGTATATCTTCTTACATATGGTTAATATAATTATGGTTTAAAATCTTAATTGATGATAATGATTTCATCATCACCAAGTGTTTCTATTGGTAAGCGATTCTTTCATGTAAAGTTATTAAGGATGGGTCTTGTATAAAGGATATAATCGTTTAGTACACAATCATTGGAAGTATCACTTAGTATATTTTATAGAATCCTATTAGAAAATTAATATTAATTTGGGTCCTTCTTATAGGTTTATAAGCTTTTTCTAAGTCTTCGTTATGTGTGTATTTATTATATTTATAAATACATTTTATTCTATCATTTTGAGGTGTCACTCACCTCTTTAGTCCACTTGTTGGATTTAGAGTAACTTTCATGTAACTCCTCTCCCCTCACATGACACACACATCCTCCTCACTTGTAAGGAGATTAGGGCCACGTGACACACATGCCTAAGTTTGTACATGTAACTCATCTTCTATCTTATCTCTATATTAAGAGATCATCTCTCTTATTCCTCACTCTCAACACACAACTCATTCTTGTTGTTTTAAGTCTTGCTTTTACATCATTGATGCTCTCTTGGCCTAAGACCACTCTTCTCCTAAGCAACTACATGCTAGTGTACTTGGAGTTCATTGTTGCAAACTTCTTAATACTAGATTGTAGGGTTTTTCCATCATTAAACGGCTTACCCACTTAACAAATATTTTGTCTCATTTGTGGTTTGCTTTCCATTGAGGTAATCTTGTTCATTTTCACACTCTTTTAGTTTTATGCATCTTTTATTAAATCCTAATATGGTATCAGAGCCTTTCGGTTTCTAACATTGATTCTTGAGTTTTCTTTTACAGATTTATAGGTAGAAAAAATATTTTTTTA
This sequence comes from Torreya grandis, assembly GCA_037957365.1. NCBI lineage: Eukaryota > Viridiplantae > Streptophyta > Pinopsida > Cupressales > Taxaceae > Torreya > Torreya grandis. The sequence goes on from JARHVA010003582.1 coordinate 1,457,228, forward strand.
TCTTCTAATTCTCATTTTTGCCTCATTAATTACTTTTAAGTAATTTTTAAAAATATGTGGTATAATATTCTGCCTTCTAACCTCTTTTTGCAGGCGATTTTTTGTTTTGCTCTTTGTTTTAGATATTTAAATCCGAGTTTTTTATTCAACTTCTATTAAGCTTCAAGAAAAAGAAAATCACTTCTAATTTATACAAGTGTTTATAAGCATTCTGGTTTCTAGTTCTATTTTTTTTAGCTTGCTAGTTTTTAGTTTTAGAAATCAATATTCCACAGAAATTTCAATCTTTGATTTTATTTCTTGATTTTAGCGTAAAACTAATATAATGTTGTTTTCTTAAAAAAACTAGCGTTATTCCACTAAGTCATATCGTCATTCTTTGAGCTTATTATTTTTACCTTTATTATAGCTTTATTTCTCTCAGTTTTTTCTTTTTTTCTTTCTTGATAGTTGTGCTATCTGTTTGTGCCTCAGCTTTTTATTTTAAAAGTCTTTTATTATTTATTTTGCTTGGATTCTCTTCCTCAGGTCAATTTATTAAGGCATCCAATTTTTATTGGATTGACATTTCAGTTTAGCTTCTATGTTTTAGCATTTTTAAGCATCAATGCTAGTGTTTATTCTTTCATATGTTCTATTGACCTTTGCTGTATCTTTTGTACCCAACCTCATTAATTTGAGTGCCTGGTGGAATCATTTAAATAGCTGGTCATTATTAATTTTTTTCTATTTTTTATTGGCTCTGCATAATAAGCTTAACAACAGTTGTTTTAAAATCTTTCTTGTTCTGTCGAGCAAGTTCTCCCTAAGACGTTACACTTTTAGTGTTTCGTTTCATTCCAAATACATATATATTTTCAAAATAGTTTGGTTTTTCCCTACATTATTTCTTTATAGTAATTCTATTACGCTTTATTATCCAATTTTATTGGTGTTCTCTATAATGCAATGCAAATTGGCATTTTAAATTTATTCTGAGCTCATCATTTTTTCATGCATTAGCCTTGATAAAGCATCTTCATCTTTGCAGGATTATCTATTATTTCCTTTAGAACTTTACCAAACATGCATACATGGCATTAAGTTATCTCAAGTTTGTTTTAAATGCTTTGCCATTTGGTGCAATTAGTGGGTGAATGATTGTTTTCTAAAGCTCTTCAAATATCACATTCGAAAGCCTTTTTTTTTTTGGGTCTTATTCTATAAGACATATCATTAAAAAAAAAATTTGCATAAGAATTACCTTGGTATTTTTTTAAGAAAAAATTTACTCTCACATGCATAATGAGTTTTCTTTTTAAATGACTCCATGCATAACTTTATTAAAGTTTGGTTTGAATCTTATTAAAAATTCATTCAATAAAACAAAGTGGGTTCTTTTTTTGTTTTTAAAAAATCCTTTTTTCGTGGCATAAGTGTTTTTTAAAAATCTTCATAAAGATCTTTTAAATTGATATGCTTTTTCTTTAGCATTTTTTTCCAAACAATAAAAATAAAAAAGGTTTTTAATTTAAATTGATTTTTTTTTAAAAATTGTTAACTTAGTTTTTACATGATTTTTGTTTTTTTTTGACAAATAATATTGGTATAATATTTTAAATGAGATAGATTATTATTTTTAAATGTCTTTTCACCATTTTATATTGTAAAAGCTCATCTTCATCTAAGTTTGGAGTTTTGGTGGGAATTTACATTTACAAATTAATTGATCTATTTTTTTTACAATGAATATTAAAAAATATGCTTTGGATCAATTCATGTTTCTTATAATTTATTTTTGTCAATGCTAGCACTAGTTTTATTGTTTACTCAAAAATTTCTAATTTATTCAGTTTTTAAGTATGTTATGCAAATTATTTCTATTAAAAATGAATAAATTTATGCTCTTAAGGAATAAATTAAATGTCAAAATGATACCATTACTTATTTTCATCATTCCATTAATATGCTTCAAAATATTTTTCAGAACAAAATGGACAATATACAATTTTCTATTGATACTCTAAATAAAAAATTAACATCTTTTGCACATGATAATTAGTCTACTGATTCTCATACATCTAAAAAATCTTCCAATACTTCTTTTACTAAAAATCATGCACTTTATAGGCTATGTAGGTGGTGAAATTGGTAAGTGTGAAACATGTATTATTGAACCTATTTTATCTACTTTTAATGCAACTTATAAAGGTCTTAGTTTTAATGATTCACTTGCTTCTAATGTAAATTTAAAATCTTATTGTCCTCCTCATCAAAGGACTTATAATATATATTTTTTTATTATACTGCTTCTAATGCTCCTTTTTCGGTTAAAATTACTAAAACTTATACACATTGTGGAAAATACAAACATTATATATCTAAATATTAAAAATTATATCGATTCAAATATTATGGTAAATCTATACATGACACTTTACAATGTTATAAAATGACTAAATCTCCTACCTTTAAAGGTAAGGCTATTTAGATCAGTAAAGTTGATGAATTTTCTAGAGACTTTGATATATCTTCTTACGATAATTCTTATAATGTTTTATGCATAATATATTTTGTAAGCAAAACATCTTATTTGTCTCTATTTTAACTATATAAATCTCTTTTTGAATTCGTTAATTTTTATTGTATAGAATATATGCTTTGATTATGTTGACTAACTTATTTTCATGCATTATATTACACTTTGTGAAGGAAGTTATCTTTACTCAAATTTGTCTTTACACCTAATTTTATTACTTTATGTATATAGATTATATTTTGATAGAATATTGATAATTAACTTGAAATATTGGTGTTAGCTTGTTTGTCTTACATGTTTGTGAATCATTACTCCTTGATGGTCTTTGTTTCATTGCAGATCAACCACATTTCTTGTAGAGGACTCTTAGATATTCTTGGTGATCACACTTTCTTCCTTACAACTTTTGGTGACACCTTCTCTTCTTTTTTCTCTAAAATGTTATAATTCCTTTTGATTGATGTTTTTATTAAGGAGGATATCATTGTAATTTTAACTATTTTCTTCTTTGTAAAAGTATTTTCACATTTTTATAACCCTAAATTTAATCTTAAGGAAGAGTGTTAAAAAATTAATCTTAATTTGGGTCCTTTCTATAGGTTTATAATCTTTTCTTAAGTTTTAGTTATGTGTGTATTTATTATATATATAAATATATTTTATTCTACTATTTTGAGGTGTCATTCACCTCTTTAATCTACTTGTTAGATTTAGAGTTACTTGCATGCAACTCCTCTATCCTCATATGGTATATACATCCTCTCCACTTGTAAGAAGATTAAGGCTACATGACACACATGCCTAAGCTTGCACATGTAACTCTTATTCTCTCTCAATTTTATGTTAAGATTTCACCTCTCTCATTCTTCACTCTAAAAACACAATTCATTTTTTTCTTCTAAGTCTTGTTCTTGTATCATTGATGCTCTCTTGGCTTATGACTATTCTTCTTTTAAGCTTCTACAAGCTAGTGTACTTTGATTTCATTGTTGAAAACTTATTAGTACTAGATTATGGGTTTTTTTCATTGTTTGCTAGTTTTTATAAATGATCAAATCCCTTGTCTCATTTGTAGTTTGATTTATATTGAGTTAATCTTCTTCATTTTCACACTCTTTTAATTTTATGTTTTCAATGTTTATCAATCATTCTTAGATTAACTCTAATTTGGAGTTCATTCTCTTATTTCTTAACCCATTAAGAGTGCCAACAAACTATATTATGATTTTTTTTTTTTTTATAAATTTTATATCACCATCTGTAATAAATTGACAACATTATTAAATGATAATTTAACTTTGAAAAAAAATCATCCATGCTAAATATTGCATATGATAGTATCTACAAATAAGTTTTTGAATGGCTCTTATGCATTTATAATATGTTAGATTGTATGTTTTGAGAAACATATCAATGCATATGTTTATTGAATTTTATCTATTTTTTCATACATTTGCATATGTTTATCAATGCCCAATGTTTGTGCATAAATTAATAAGTCTATTTTTTTTTTGAATTGTTTGATTCATAGATGATATATGAAAGATATTTGCATCTCTCACAATGGAAAAATTACATCTTGGGGAGTTCCCTACCAATGAATTGGAGCGGATCAAGGTGAAGTACAATCTAGGCAATGATAAAGATATTGCTTCTTTGATATAAAGAGATAATCTAAAAGACTTCCTAAATGGTGAATGTAATATATCGAGGTATCCCACTACCTTTTGTATTGATGATAGTACATTCCATTGTTTACCATCTAACTTTTAAAAAGTTAGGATTGATAGATCCCTCCAATACATACTGTGAGTATGGTGTCATGTAATAATTTTTTAATTTAAAATATGAATTAGAATTCTTTTAATATTTTAATTTATGTATGTTTTATCTAGATATAGGTGTATGTATGGCCCTAAGGATTATAGGGTTGAATATGATGCACATTATGACATTTTAAATGTTTTGAAGCTTGGTATTGGTAGTCACCTTGACTGTAAGCATTTACATCATGGATGATAATGTCATTTTTATATTTGTGTGTTGATGAATAAATAATAAAAATATTTAAATACATATAAAAACATGGGACATATGGACTGATGGGGAATCATTTGACATGGGCAAGAGATCAATGAATTTAGGGGAAATTAATGTATTTTTGCTACATACATTAGTGTTGGATTAAAATATTGGGTGGAGAGATTGTTTTTGTTGGGCTTGACCCTTGACCTTGTTAACCAAATTAATCATGACATGGTCCATGAAAAACTTAAGTTGTTCAAAGGTCAGATGGAGATGGATGATTTCATGACCAAAGATGACATCCAAAATATTCAAGGATGAAATAAGAACAATATAAATTTGACCCTAATGATGGAGATAGGTTAAAACATTTATCATTAAAAATATTGAAAAAGTATTTATGTATGAAGAATTTGAAAGTGTAGGACTAGAGGAGAAACCCTTTGTCTTAGGCTTATAGATTCCACAATAATGTGAGTGGATTTTTAAGTATGTACATAATATTATACTTTTAATGGACTCCACACATGAGAGAAATGTGTCTGAAGGTATTGCAAATCTCAAAATGTAAAACTTCAAACTTGTTACTGTATAAGATTTATGTTTATATTTTTGTGATGTAATTCAAGTTATACATGAGCCTTATAGTTTATAGTATACATAATGGACTTATTATTACATATTTGTTGGTGTCAAGGGATACTATTTCAGACCTAACATTTTGGATGTAAAAGCTAGTGGTTAGTGCACATTGTGACATGTTGGAATGAGAACCAAATAATTTCATGGTGGATCATGCCCATGATGAAATTATTTCTATTAGGTAAGTTGAGATAATTTTTATTATAAATATTCCTTGTTTTCATTGAAAAAATGATTTATTTTATTATTATTTTATGTTTAATTTATCATTGTGAGTCCAAATAAGTGTTTCAATGCAATTTATACCTTTATAAATGCCACATGAAGAGAATGTGGTTGAAAAAATTGATTGCAAAGGTACAAGATTTTGACACAATGTAAGAAATGTTTAGAATCCTAGGTTAAATAATACACAAGTCTCATACTAAAGAGGTGGTGGTTTATGACATGAAACTACTCATAGAACAATATGTAACTCAAGAATCATTCATCAACTATTGGAAACATAAATGGGTTCACCATATTGGCATGTGTGTAAAATGTTTATATATAATGACCCATGCAGGTCAAGAGACAAATCTTACCATAGGATTATATCAATGTCATCTAAAGCACATGTTTTTAAATTAAATCAAAGTTTCTTCCCATCAAAGAGTAGATTGGTTGGTGAAAAAAGGTTTCTATTGTATTTGTTTATTATTGGTAGAGCTAGATGTGCAAGGATAATGGATTTTATAATAACTTTAAGGTTGATTAATTAGATAACAAGTCATGGATGAAATGTCAAAGAATCCCTAATGGATACATGATGTTAAATGATATTGACGTTTATGTGGCATGGGTGAGAAATCAAAGGAAAAAAAAACATTTTAAAAGGTTAGAATGATGAGTCAGTCTTTTAAAAGGAGTGAATGCATGTGGTCAACCCAAGGCCATGTGTACAAGTACATGTTGAAAGTTGGTGATTTGATAAATAAATTTTGTTCAAGAAGCAATGTTCCATTTTATTCAACTATTAATATTGACACCCATGTAAGTATTATTTGTGTATCAATTCGTATATGTCATTTTATTGGATTTTTAAATTATTTTAATTAATTTTCATATATCTATTGAAAAGAATCCATTTATGGCTTGTTTATGATGATGCCATTAACATTTTTTCCAACCTTGTCCATTACAATGTTGTTGATGTTATTGTAAATCAAAATGTTATTGGTGGAAATAAATGACCCCAACGATCATCAAATTATCAAGATCTATGGATTGTTAGATAAAACACTTCTCACTCTTCTAATTTATAGTAGAAGTCTAAATTTACTTTATAAATTTTTAAATATGTTTGTAATAGGTTTTGAAAAATGTAAAGTTTGAATAATGGTGAGGTGAATCATCCCCATGCATAACATTTTAAATGTGTAGAAGATGGTTACGTGACTAGTCTATAGTGTTCAATAGATTTTATGGATAATATGAAAACCCACAAGAGTGCACCATTGATAAATGAACAAGACCAATTCCATTTAAAAATTAAAGTGTGGTCAAAGTGTGTTACTTTTTAGGATGATTTGGATAGAGCAACTATAAGCTATAAAATATGAAGATCAATAATAGTTTCCATGAAGAATGATCTATAGACCTTGAAATGAAGTTGTGTGGGTGTCCTTTTTTTGTAATGAGATGTTATATGTCTAAAAATATTGAATCATTATAAATATCAATATTGAATATATGGAAAAACATAAAATTTTTTATGGAAATATAAAATTATGTAAAGATTCACAATTAATTTCATCATTTAGTTGTTCTTTGAAAGTATTTGTACCTTAGATCTTAAGACAAATAATGTTTTCAACATTTAAAAATTAGGATTTGTTAAAAATGTTTATTTATCTTCTCTAAGTATTTATATTTGAATAATGGGAAGTAACATTAAGAAAATAATTTTAGTTAACTAATTTGCATTAAGAAATTTTATGAACTTCATATTCTTGTGAGACATTAATATTCATATTTTGCAAATTTCAAAAACTAAAATAAAATATACATATATAATTTCATAGTCAAAGAAGACCACACACACACACACACACACACACACACACACACATCCATCAACAACTAAAGTGAAATGAATCATAGTAAAGAATCACACTAATTATGATTAATTTTATTGTCATTTAAGTTAGGAAGCATAGATGTGGTGAGAGTTATTTTTGGGAAAGTCATGCAATGGCTTTCCTTATAAATTTTATTTTATCTTATGTTCCTATAATGCTCTTATTTCAAATCAATAGTCATAGCATTTTCAATAGCTTTACATACTTTCAATGATGCATTTTGATCATTGACAAAATATTTGATGAAGATAAAAATAAAGAATGTTGAAAAGTAAGTAAATTAAATTATTAAACAAGATTACTTTGAAAAGAGCAAAACCACAAGTTGATACAAAACATATGATAAGTAAAGAAAACTATTGACTAGTGAAAGGACCCCATAATCCACTAGAAGCTTGAAAATAATGAACTACAAGTACAATAGTGTGAAGAATTTATGAGAGAGAGAGAGAGAGAGAGAGAGAGAGAGAGAGAGAGAGAGAGAGAGAGAGAGAGAGAGAGAGAGAGAGAGAGAGAGAATGGTTTTAGACCAAAGAGAATCATAAAGATGCAAGAGCAAGACTTATAACAATAAGAAAGAATTATACTGAGAGTGTTGAGGAATGAGAGAGGAAGACTCTTTTAATAGATCAAGAAAAAAAGAATGAGAGTTACAAAGAATCTAATGATTACCTTAAAATATTTATTTGTATGTATCACTCGTGATCCATTCCATTAGAGAGTGGAGGGAAGTATGTGCTAAATGAGAAAATAGAGTTACATGCAAGTAACTCTAAATCCAACAAATAGACTAGGGAGGTGAGTAAAACCTTATAAAGGTAGGAATAACATGTATAAATACATACATAACTAAGAATTAAAATAAATTTAGAAACCTATAAGAAAGGATCGAACTGATATTAATTACCCAACACTCCTCCTTAAGCTTAATTAGGGTTACATAAGTGGAGAGAACCCTTTATAAAGACGGGAGTTAAAATTAAATAATACTCTCCCATAAAAGAAATTTATTTTAGAAAGAATTACAAAATCTTATAGAAGAAAGAAGAAAAGGTGTCACCAAAATTAATAATGAAGAAAGTGTGATTACCAAGAATCATCAAGAATCTTATTTAGATAATGTGGTTGAATCACAATGAAATAAAGACTGATATTAATGAGTAATGATCTAAAAATATATAAAATAAGAAAGATAACACTAATATTTAAAATTAAATAACCAATATGATAAAAATACAATTTATATACATAATATAAAAAAAGTAGATGCACAACTTGACAAATTTGAGCAAAGACAACTTCTATCATAAAGTACATAAATCTGCATGAAAAAAAATTAGTCAATATAATCAAAACATATAACTTGTGAAACCAAAATCAAGAAATGTAAAAAGAGATTTAGATAATCAAAATAGAAATAAATAGGATGTGTCACTTACAAAATATATTCTACATTAAGCATTAGAAAGATTATTGTCAAAATACATATCAAAATTTTTAGAAGACTCATTTTCTTTTGGAATCCGAACAATTTTACACTTAGAGGTAGGAGATTTAGTTATATTCTAAAAATTTAAAGTATCGTGAATATATTTACTACAAGATTTATATGAGTATCTTTTTTAATCTTTATATATATATATATATATATATATATATATGATATCTATTTTTCTACAATGTACATAAATTTTAGCAATTTTAACTAAAGCATGAGCATTAAAAGAAGTATAATCAAAAGAAGTTGCATGATAAGTCCTTCAACGAGGAGGACAATAAGATTCTAATTTTACATAAGAAGTAGGTGAATCATTAAAATTGAATCATTTACAATGAAAATTAGATTCAATCAAAATAGGTACAATAATATAGTTTTCACACTTACCAAGGTCACCACCAACATACCTCATATATTGCATTATTTTTAAACTGACATTAAACTCATCATGTGGCAAAGTAATATGCTCTTCAAAGGGTGAAGAAATAATATTTCATGTTTGCATATTCTTAAAATATGCTGACTAAATAATTAAAAAGTCAACTAAAATTTATATTTCACTTAATTTGTCATTGTGCGAGTTTTGAAAAATAAGAATAATTTGATTTTTATATTCAAATTAATATTTTAAATAAAAAATTTCATTATCTTTTTCAATAATTTAATATTTAAAATAATTAATCAAAACGTAATTTTCCTTATAAAACCACATCATAACCACAACGATCTAATAAAGCAAGGTCTAAGCAACTAATTGGAAAAGATGTTTCAAAAAAAAAATAACTTATGTCAAATTTACGTCAAATTTGATTTTATATATATATATATATATATATGTGTGTGTATATGTATATGTATATGTATATATGGCCTAGTGTAATTAACAATATAAAAAGAAAACTTTAATTTTTAATTAAAGATAATGATTTAAAAAGGAATTGATTACCATAACCAAAGTTTTAAAAAAACTATTCCATGGAAAGATGAAATATTTGTTTTGAATTTTGAAATTGAAAACCACTTATTTAATGTTTCATTTATGAAAAAGACTTAAAGTCCTCTTATCCACGTGGGAAGAGGTGTTTTTTAAAAAATAAAAACTTTGAATGCCACTTATCTTAAAATCATTATAAATTTGAATGGCATAAGAGAAATGGTTATGATTTGTTTTTGTTTTTCTAACAAGATGAGTTTTAATGAGGCATAATAGTCATGAAAAAGTATTGCCATGAAAATTTCCCACTTGGCATAAAAGATAGATTTATTTATTTTTTAAAATTCACAAAAACGAGAAATAAATTGAAGTGCATAAAAAATATTTTAATAAGGAGATTTAAATTAAAAAAATAATGTTTATATGACTTTCATTTTTAAAAAAATGATAAGAATAAAATTTTAAAGCATAATCTAGGATTCATTAGTGGTACGAAGGCAGTATGAAACTTGAGCTCTTAGTGGTTTGTATTCACACCACTTCTTAGTTTAACGAGATGATAGAAGATTTTTCTCAAATTGGAAAAATGTAATGTTCCTCCTTTATATATATATATATATATATATATATATATATATATATATATACTAACTAACTAGAAGAAAAAAAAAAAAATGTATTGCCACAATGATTCAAATAAGATGTTGATATTTTAAGATTTTAAGGAGAAAGCCAGAGCAATTAAAATAAATAGTTTTATTGATTCAAACAACTCAGAAAAGATGTTAAAAAATGAACATGACCTACCACTTGGCCTAGTACAAGATTGAGTGACACTCAACAAAAATCGTAACACATATAATAAGGGAAGAGAAAAACATATAAATAGAAACATTGATGTGAGACTCTTATAAAGTTAGGAAAAAAATTAAAAAAATGTGAAAAAAAGACACAAACAAGTTGCGCAAAGAAAAAAAAAACAAATAGCTTAAAAAAAGGTGCAAGAATGTGCTAACAATGAAGTAAACATTTATATATTTTCAATCTTGAAATCTGAACCATAAAAGATTACAAAAAAATTCTTTATAAATTTTTTAAAAGGTTAGAAGGCATTAAATTATCCACAAGGAAAAAATTGCTTAAAAGTAATTAATGTAAAATAGAATTTTAAAAGACAAAAGACAAGCTTCTTTCCACCTTTAACTTGCACAAACACTCATAAATCAATGTTAAAAATCTATGGCTATGATACCATGACAAAATATTTATTGAGGATTGAAATAAAAAATGTTGAAAAGTAAGTAAATAAAATACTTAAAAAATATTATCTTGAAAAGAGCACAACCACAAGTTGAGATGAAAGATTTGATAATTGAAAAAAAATGTCAAATGGTGAAAAAACCTTAGAATTTATTAGAATTTTGTAAACAATGAACTATAAAGTGAAATATCATGAAGAAGCTATAAAAGAGAGAGAATGGTTTTAAACTAAAGACCATAATAATGATGCAAAAACAAGACTTAGAATAACAAGAATGAGTTGTGTTGAGAGTATTGAATGAAAGAAGAAGGCTATTTTAATAGAGAAAGAAGAAAATAATAGGAGTTACAACTAATCCCATGAGTATCTGACAAGCTTCCTTTGTGTGTGTCACTTTTGACCTATTCCTTTAGAGAGTGGAAGGAAATTTGTGCCAAGTGAAGGAAAAAGAGTTACATGCAACTCTAAATCCAATAAGTGGACTAGGGAGTTGAGAGAGAATTCATAAGGGTAGGAATAAAATTTATAAATACACACATAATTAATACATAAAATAAATATAAAAACCTATAGGAAAGGACCCAAATAAGATTAATTCTTCAACAATCCTTGAGCTACATCTAATTGTGTAGTTTTTCTTTCTTTACATGTTCAATAAAAATATTTAGTTCTTTTTTCTTATTTGTCAGAGATGATATGGTTGTATTCATTCCTTCAATTCATTTATTTAGGTTTTCCAACCTATCTTTTCCAACCTTTTCCCATTGCTCCCATTCATCCAACTTGATCTTCAAATACCTTAGTTCAATTTCTTTAATGACATCATCCAAATTTTTATTCATTTGTTCGATACTTTCAAATTGATCCACAAAATTGCTTGGAAGAGTGGGATTGGGCATCTTGAAAGCTATATAGAATCAAAACCATGGGGATTTAGCAAGTATATGTCACTAACAAAAAATAGGCATATAGTCATTTGAAGGGATGCCACTTGAAGTATGATTGTTGGCATTACAATTTACACTCAGATAAACACAAACATTGTAATATAATGAGAGACAAAGTTCATTGTTTTCTTTCATTTTAAATTTGTTTTTATCCATTACTAAATAAACACAAACATTCTAACATGATGAGATTCCCATTCGTTAGTTACTTTCCTTTAATCAAATGTAGAGTAACAATATATGTAGAAAGAAGGACGATAATAGACCATTATACATAATGAAAGGGTATTATATAGAAAAATAATATGCGAGGAATTATTCATATTGTAATAAATGACATTATACACAATATATATATATATATACAAACTCATTTTTTGAATCCAAGCAAATAATATATATAGACAAGGAAGAAAATATGACTCCTTTAAGCAATAAAATTTGAAGATAACGAATGAATATATACAAATACTCCTTTTGTAAAATAATGTCAATACTTGATCTATGTATAATATTATCAAGAATCTAAAGGTTTTAAGTTTTCTCTTACCTCGAAAAAAGTGAATAACCATCCCTATAGCTTCAATGGTGTGGATATATAAACTTACAATGTGATTGCATACTAAGAGGAAATGCTAAAATGAGGAAATTTGAATGATATATTATGGATGGATTGGAGGAGTCTCTACCATGATCACTTTTTTATTTTTATTTCAATTTATGATAATTTATTTTCATGGGGAGATACACACCCAGTGTTTGTAGCTCATGTAACATAACATGGCACATTAGGATTTATGAAGCTCCATTACATTTTACTATGAGCCATACACACGTGGACCTTTTAGATAATACATACTACATGCCATCTAACATGTTATAAGCATGGGTAAATTCACATTTGATTAAAAAAATTAAGCTATGTCAAAGAAATTCATTGTTCTCAGTATCTTGTTATTCATACCCCTTCACCCTGTGTTACTAGAAGGTGAGGCTCAATGTCTCTAACACAGTTGTTACTTCATAAGATCCTATGTATATGAATACCTTTATTGAATTATCATAATAAGTTCAAAATAGGGTAAAATTTACTTGTCTCTCATACTAAAATGGCACTAAAGCTAATTGGTTAAACAAATGGTTTCATCTTCCATAGGATAGAGCTGACACAAATGGGAGTAATTTGAAGGTAGACAAGTAAACATAATTGTGTAAAATAAAAATATTATAAGAGTTTCTGATAAAATTTTAGTGATACTTAAGCTTTCATTTAGTGTAGGTAGGGCATGACATTAAGAGGAAATATTATAGGGCTTTGGAAATTTAAAAATTGTTTTCTTTTAATAAAGTGGGAAATTTGGGAAGCAAATTTATTTTTTATTTTTGTGTCAACATGGAGTGATTAGTATATCATTGTATTATTATATTTTATCCATGTGATTTTCATGGTTCTAATTATAAAATTGACGTTGATAGTTCAAAAAATAAATCCATTAATTATAAATGTGGAATTTGTGATGGCCAGTAGAGTACCAATAGGCCACCAAAATGGGTCTTTTCCAGGTAATTACTTAAAAAAATTGTTTATCATAGTTAAAAATTATCTTAAATCATATTAAACTATAAAATTATTTTCAGAGTCTCTCTCAAAGGGTCCAAATAATGGATGTGTTTTGGTTATTTTCAGTGATATTTCATATATTCACTTGTTCTTATCTAAGTAAATTGGATATGCAATGGTTGAACCTACCCTATACAAATAGTGTAATGGGGTTGAGAAGTGCCACTTAGTCTCCAATTAATTAAGATATTTAACTAATATAGAGTTTTTAAATATATTAATGAGAAACACATGGATTTAATGTAATATTATACCTTGATATTGATAAAATTGAACACAATTTTAACCATTTTTTTAAATTTTTTTTTTTTTTTTTTTGGATGGAACTCCATAATTTTCTCTAAAGATCTTATTTCAGTTAAGTTAAGAGAATGCTAGTAGATTTTATGATGGGGTCTATGTTTACAACTACAAATTGCATTTGCATAGAAGTTTCCATGACATTTTAAATAAACCCATTTTGTATATGAAACCCATCTTCCAAGTTTATAATGGATGGGTTGAGGGAACATATATTACTTTTATTCTATAAATGCTATTAAATTGGGTTATATCTTGAATCTAAATCTCTCTTCTACTTTTATAGGGATCAAATGGGTCACCGAATGTGTTGATTGTAAGAAAATAAAGTTCATCCTATATATAACTATGTGTAGAATGTGCAATTCCAAAATTTTAATTTGTGAAATGTGAGGGATATCAAGTTGTATGTCCATATATATAAAATCCCCTATATAACCATGCCTCCCCTATTCATAGTTCTATTTTGTGCAACACAATCTCAATACCTTATTAATATGGTGTAATCCTTATTTTATAGATGCATCTTCACTACCTAAAATGGTCTTGGAAATAAAAAACTCTACAAATCCAAAGATGGATTTATATTAGCTAGGTTGGCATTTTAAAAATGGGCATATTTGATTCCAAATCAGAAGTGGAGCTAAAAGCTTCACCAAGGAGCATACACAAACAGGTTCGGGTCTACACAGACTCCATCAGAATTAGACCGAGGTATTTTTCATTAATATCTCTAATAAGCCTTTTTATAACTTCATCTCCACCCAAAAACATTACAAAGTGATTTATAGTTAGACCAAAATTTATACTAGTTGTTGGTGAGTAACTATTGTAAAGAGTTTTTTCCAGGGTGTTTTCTTCTATTTATCATTTCAGTTACTTATCTATCTGTTTATTTCCGCATTCATTGCTTTCATAAGTGTAATCCATTGTTGGTTGATCCCCAACAAATGGTATCAGAGCTCAATACACATGAGTCTCCCCTAGATAAATAATTTATTTCAAATTTTAGTACAACATAGACAAATTTTTCTTCGTCTTTAAATTACTTTAGGAATGTTTGTTTATAATTACTAATAGTTCATGGAAGAGCTTGGAACATGGGAGTTGCAGATTGCATAGTGACAGTAATTCATTGTGTTTTCCATAGAACCTACATTAGCAACATACTTTTGTTAAATAAATATTACATAAAAAGTCATAAAAAAAAATCATAAGAGAATTTAAAAATTATTCCACATGGTAGTGTTTAATAAAATAGGCAGGAACCGACGTCGGTTGCTCAAAATAGGGAGGAGCTATCACAACAATCCCCTTTCCTTAATAATCATATTTTTATTTATAAGACAAAAACACCAATGGTTGATATTTAAAACACAACCATCAACTTCAACCATTCATAAGTAAAGACACAACAACCATAAAGACACATTAATACACTACATTAATCCACCAAGATAATAATAACATATCCAATTTGGCTATGTAACAAAAGTACATAGTGATGAGTCCATAAAATGGATCACTATATCCTAGAAATAACCTCATTTTATCTAAAGATCCTTCCTTTTGTGTGGATTTAGATGTGAATTTTATAATTTATTACTAATCCAAAGGAATTTTGTCTTGATTTTTATGTGAGTTAATGTTTCTAGCTTTCACTACTTTGTTCTAGCCTTTTGAATAAAAAGCCACTAGTTTTGTATATATAGGTCATATATATGCACTACAAGCAAGTTCCATGTTTTGGGTGAGTAATAATACTTCATAGGATCAATTCAATCCATCATGGACTAGAATAAAAAAATTTAGTGATCCCCAAATTTTCTTAAGAGTCCATCAATCTAGCTTTGGAGTTTATCGGACTAGCTCCAGATACACCTTGACTAAACCCGGAGTTACCCAAACTAGTTTGTGTGACCTCTAAGACCTTGACAAAGGATGTTTTGATGATTTCACATCACTTTATAAACTATTTATACTTGATTATAAACATTCAAATCTATTTTTTAGACATTTCCAATGTTCATGTATAAAGTTACCAAAGATGTTATTCATATTTTTAGAACATAGTTTTATAACAAGTTCTCTTAAACATGGCTATGAATATTATGGAGACTATTGGATATCAGAATTAATATAGTTATAAATTTAAAATATTTTATAACCAATAGAAGCCAATAATACCAAATTTAGACTTACATCAACACTCTTCCATTAATTTTATCATTGAAACATGGAAGGAGGTTGTAAGCTTTCTCATTTCAGTAAACAAGATTCTAGTTAGTCATAATCTTATTAGGTGGTTACTATATTTGACCAGATATTGTAAAAGCATTGTGATATATCAACAATGTCTCTTAGCTAATTTAGGGTTAGATATAAGATGGATCTAATAATAAGTTAAGAGTTATCAAGAATTTCTAGATTGTAAGCATTTTTTTATAGTTATTGAAGAATTGATTATATGACATTGCCACAAATAAAGTGTTGATTTAAATCCTATTACAAGGAAGAGAAAGGACCTACTCAACCAAGGAAGTAGGATCTTTTATAGTATTTTTATGTTTATATTGTTGAGTATTTGATTTTTTATCTAAAGCAAAATGTTGTGTGACATAATTTAATTTGTATGTTTATGTGTTTAGTATATGTGTGTTTTAATTTAGTTTACTTTCAATTTTTCATATTCATAAATATTTCCTTTCATAATTGGACATATATATGTGGTATTTTTGAAAAAAATGACCATGATACAAAGAATTGTGTCCTCTTTCATGTCTTTAAGAATTAGTTACAATAAAATACCCAACTAGTGGAAGAGATAAATTACATACAAAGGCAAGGGAACAACTTATCTTATCAAAACCCATATCACTTTATTTCCAAAGCTACTTTCAATCTATGACTGATGCCATGGGATGGAACAAAACCTCCACAAACATCAGGATCACTAGTTTGGTCTCCAAAAGAGTGGACATCACCACAACCCTAGATATTATAGCCAACCCAATAACCATGGATCCCATAAAATCAATAACAGGAACCTCAACAAACATTCAATTAGAAAATGAGGTTTCCAACTCAACAAGTGTTAATTCTTATTCAAATCATTCAACCTTTAAAAAATACACAAGTGACTCAATATCAATTACTTGTATAACTAGTAGCAAACTCCAAAAATAGGCAGACTCCCCTATCTATAGAACTGCGCAAGAAGGAACCATGAGAGTTAGTGATATAGACTATATTAATGTTAATCTAAGATCAAGTAAAATGTTGAATAGTCCTCCAATCACCATCATTGGAATCCCAAATGATAAATAAAAACCAATCCCTCCCATTGAGCCAACCACATAAGAAAAACACTCAAGAGGAGAAAAACCTTAAAGAAACAAATTTTGTTCCTTACCCAATTCCTTTCCCTAAAAGAATTAAAGAAACAATGAATAAATGTGAGTCTAATTTAGTCCAAGAGCTAAGAAAATTGAACATTGAAATTACACAACTACAATAAATTAGAGATATTATGGAGATCAATAGATTCATCAAATGTTTATGCATGAAAACTCTAGAGAGAATAAGGAAACACCCTAAGACTATATAGATAGAAGGAAAACTTATTGACTTATTAGCATGAAAACTAATTTTCCCGAAGTATGGAGACCTTGAAAGTACAATTATCACTATGACTATAGGGAAAAATAAAAAATCCAATGTGTTAGTGGATCTAGGAGCTACTATCAACGTTATGACAATAAACACCTTGAAATCATTCTTCCTAACTATGGTAAAACCTACTACTATAGTATTAAAAATGGTTGATTAATCTATTACCAAACTAAAGGGAATCATATAAGATGTCTTGGTAATAGTAGAATCTTGGTAATATCCTACATATTTCATGATACTCTAGCCTAAGATCTAGAAAGTAAGTTATAATTTAATCATATGACCATGGTTAGCCATAGTAATAACACTCATTGACTGAAAATTTAGAGATATGACCATTTCAAATGGGTTGAAGGCAAATAAAATGTTCTTGTACTCACCTATTAAACTATCTACATATCCTTTAGACCACTTATGGGTTGATAAAATAAAACAAAATAATAATATCCTTTCCTCTTTGGCCATGGTAGAAATCTAAATCATGTGAATGAACTAAAAGAAAAGTTGACATGATACATCAATGAAGACATTCTAGCTCTAGAGTCCATCAGTCTAGATCCAAAGATGTCTAGTATAACTCTGGAGTCCACCAGACTAGAATTGAAATGTGCCATACCATATTTAAAGAGTAACCAAACAAAATATTAAGTCACTCTTAATGAATTATATGATCATACATCTCTCCAGTAGAACATTGTCAGTTGGGTACATAATAGTCAAGGAAACTTTATTTTAGCTTTTCATTTTCCACTTGAAGGTGTGATTTCAGAGGGAGAGTTTTCCTTCAAATATTTAAAAACTTTCTTTATGTTTCAACCACATCCTTGCACCTTTAACTCACTCATGAGTGTATGTAAGCAATTTAAATATATCCAAGGATAAAACAAATAGAATTATAAAGAAGAAAACTATTAAATATAAATAGTTGGCTAAATAATGAACAAGAAACTAAAGTTTATGATATATTAAAAATCCATACAAAATCCTTTACTTGGAAATATAGTGACATGAAATTAATTTTCCCAAGTGCTTTTATTCATCACATTTACATGAAAAATATCAAACCAATAAGACGACCATAGAGAAGGATCAATCTAACACTGAGGGACATGATCAAAATAGAAATATAAAAATTATTACAAGTATTCATCTATCATATATCAGATAGTTAATAGGTCTTTCCACTTATAATAGTACCAAATAAACATAGAAAATGACATATATGCATATATTATAGGGAGCTCAATAAATCCACTGTGAAATATTACTTCCCTTTGCCTTTCATAGACCAAGTCTTGGACTATTTATCTAGGAATATGTATTTATGCTTCTTGGATGGGTTTAGTGGATACAATTAGATAAGGTTAGCTCTATAAGATCAAGATAAAATAACCTTTACGTGACCTTGGAGAACATTTACATATATAGTGTTACCCTTTGTCCTATGTAATTCACCAACTACTTTTCAATGAAAAGTCCTAACTATATTTGTTGATTTAACAAATGAATATGTAGAAGTGTACATGGATGAATTTATAGTACATGTTGACTATTTTGATGAACCCTTGAGTAATCTAGACAAAGTGATAACCAAGTTTGAGAAACACCAATTATCCTTAAGCCATAAAAATTTCCTAATGATGGTTGATCAAGGAATTATCATAGGTCATCACATCTCAACATAAGGAATACAAGTTGACCCTAAGAATATTAAAGTCATATCCAACTTTCCTACACCTAAAAACTAAACTAATATCAAAAGATTTTTAGGACATGTAGGGTATTATAGGCATTTTATATAAGACTTAAATAAGATTGTTGCACTTATTTTTTATTTGCTCATGAAGGATAGTGAATTTTTGTGGACTAATAAATGTTAACAAGATCTTGAGTTTCTAAAATCAAAACTAATTCCTTCTCCAATTTTGAGAGGTCCTAATTGGGAGCAACCCTTCCACATACACACTGATGCCTCTAACAATGCTTTGGGAATAGTCCTTGGGTAGAAAGATGGAAGTAAAATGTATATCATTTATTACATTAGCAAGAATATAACTGAACTACTAAAAGGAATTAAACCACTACTGAAAAGGAGTTCCTAGTTATCATATATTCATGAAAAAATTATATCATTACATCATTGGATTTAAGATATATTTTTTTATATAGATTATTAAACCATAAGGTATTTAATGAACAAACTATTGGTAAGAGAAAGAATCATTAAATGGTTGTTACTCTTACAATAATTTGATATCACAATTATTGATAAGCCAGGACATGCTAATGTAGTTGCTAATTTTTTTGTCAAGATTGAATATTTATGGTGAAGGTGAGCCATTAGAAGATAATTTCTAGAAGATAGTTTTCCAAATGCCCTGTTGTTCATAGTTTTCAACATGCACACCATGGGTTTTTGATATCTCCAACTATTTATCCATAGGAAAATTTCCTTATGATTTTACTCATAAAGAAAGAAATTTTTTGGTAAAAAATAGTGCTAACTATAAATAGATTAATGATGTTTTGTTTAAATATGGAATTAATATGGTGCTTCATAGATGTGTAAGAGAAGATGAAATATATGACATCTTGGGATATTTTCACGATGAACCAAGAAGAGACCATTATTCATCTAAAAATTTTATTTATAAGATCCTTGGGGCTAGATACTATTGCTCCTCACTTCAAAATAATGTGAAAAGATATGTTTGGAAATGTGATCCTTGACAAAGAATGGGGAAACCTACATTGTATAATGATATTCTCCTCTATCCTCAAGTATTTTTAGAACCCTTTCATAAATGGGGGTTATATTTAATTGGCCCCATTCATCTACCATCTTAAGGAAAGGAGTACATCCTAGTATGTATTGATTATATCACCAAGTGGGTAGACATTCAATCTCTACCATTTACTTGTGAAGAAGTGGTTGTTGAGTTTTTGTACTACATGATCATGCAATGTTTTAGAGAACCAAGAGAATTAGTATTAAATAAAGTTCCTAAATTTGCATCTATAATGATAAAAGCCTTCACATAACACTATCAAGTCACTTACAAAAAGTCACCACCATACCATCTACATGTTAATGGTCAATTTGAGATTACTAATAGAGAACTAGAGAACATCTTGACCAAGATAATGAGTATCTACAAAAAATATTGGTAAAGCAAGTTACCTAAAACAATATGGGCCTACAACAAACATGGAAGACCACCATATAATTTTCACCATATGAATTTGTGTATGATAAGAAGCCATTACTGCTAACATAATTTGAATTGTAGACTTTGAGAACAATAATGGAGGTAGGTATAGATATAGATGAAACACAAACAGATAGAATTATTCAATTGACAAGATGAGACTAAAGGCATTGTAGTGAAGAAAACTTATTCAATGTCATAGGAAAGCATGGCATGATAGCCACATCAAAGAAAGAAAATTCAAAGGAGATTGGACCTTTCTATTTGACTCAAAGTACCAATATTTCAAAGGCAAACTCCACACAAGGTGGATAGGTCCATACCAAGTAGAAAATATTTTTGATATTGGATTAGTTAAGCTACATCCAATTGATAGAAATAAGAGAACACTCTTGGTCAATGGGCATAGACTAAGATTTTATCGTCAACCTCTAAGAAAAGATGAATTATTTAAATAGATTCAATCTCAAACTAAATTTGGTTATAGGGAAGAACATTATTCTTCCATTATAACTAAGGATTGAGATTTGGAGTCCAATAAAGGAGGATTGAAAACCAGTAAATTTGGCAATTTTCTTATTTAAAAAATTGTTAAAAATAAATAATTAATTAATAAAAAAGGGTAAAAATTTAAAAACTAATAAATGGCAACTTTTCAAGAAATAAAAGAATAAAAATTAGTACTTCTAATTGACTATATACACTTTGGATTACCTCATGTGGTTTTTTTATCATAGGATAAGTGGAAACCTTAGGATCAAAGATAAAATCATAGGTAATTCAAGGTATTTTGTACATCATTATTCTATGTATGGGATTATTTATAAGTTATTAAGGTGTCATCTAATCCACTTCCAAAATAAAGTTTTTGACAAAAAACATTGGAAGAAGGGAAAAGTCACTCACAAGTGATTTGGCCCTTTCGTGATCACCACTTCTTTAGAGAATGGGGCTTATCATCTCTACCCTCTTAAAGGTGAAGCCTTGTGGCACCTGATTAATGGGTTTCACCTCAATATGTTCCATGTCTATAGCCTCTACGACCATCTTGGGAAACCTACATATGGTGGTATGGTGAATATTTCCCCTCTTCTTGCACCACTAACCTATGTGCTTCTTGTATATGTGTGTGCATGTGGGTTCTTTATTAGTAGTTCCTACTATTTAATCACATGTATCTAGTAGTTTATCTCAGATGAAGCATATAAATAACACATAAAATCATATACATATGTGCTAACAATGATATATATATATATATATATATATATATATATATATATATATATATATATATATATAGCCACATGTGTGTCAATTTTGGGAACTACGATCATATGATCATAGTTTCTCTAGGTATATCACATGGATTTCTCTAAGTCTATGATCATAGTTCCCAAAATTGACACACATGTGGCTACATATAAGGTACTCCTAGTCAGCCTATGACTAGTCTCTCTATTTAAAGTAATCCCACTCAAGGTGTAGATCTCAATCTCTGCCTCTTGACTAGTCAAGCCACGATCTCCTCTAGGGAATCTAGCCAATCTTCCCTATCCTTAGGTACTTCTACTCCTTTGGCTTACTCCAGGGCTAGCTCAACTTATAGTTGGTTGATACTAGCCTTTGCTTGATCTAATTGCACCTTGACCCATTTGTGGTTGCCTCGTGTCATGCCACCACCTCTATCCATGATATCTAGTGTCATGCTCTTGCTAAATTGAGTGATATTTGTGTACCTACCTGTCAGTAATAGGTGTGTGGCTCTACCATCATTAGTAGATGGCCCCCCTTCTCTGTGTTTGATACTACTACCATGTTAGGGAATATCTCTATCAATAGTAGATCCACCTGGGACCCAGTCTTACTAGGCTAGTCTCTTGTACACACACATAGAGAAAATATGTTAGTCACATGTTAGCTTTCACCTAAGGATGAGTACTATAAGGTCAAGTGTTATCTAAAAAACACTCTTTTCTTACCTGGTCATGACCTCAATCTCTAAGGACCTCCTACCAGTCATACTCCTCCTGGTGGTCATTGTGTCCCTCACTGTAGTTGCCTCTCCCCACCATGGGATCTATTGCCCTACCTTGATCGCACTCCCTACCCTAATCTAGTTGGCCTAAGTTGTGCCTATCTCTCTTGCACTACCATAGTCTATCACCCTAGATGCTAGTATGGTCTATGCAGGCCTCAAATCTCATCCTGACTTATGTAGGACTCCACTCTAGCATCCTTTAACTACACCGCTGACCTATATGGATTTTAGATGTAGCAGTCTACTACATCTCAGTCTAGTATGGTCCATGGATTACTTGTCTTATTTGTGAATTATGCATCTCATGCAAAATCCTCTACTGGCAAAGGGTATGCCTCATTATCCCATGGTATCCTTAATTGAGTCAATGAGAATATCTCTTAAGTCTATGATAGTTATAGGCTTAGTTGGGTTAACCCCCTGCCCCTATGTGGCAAATGTGATCCAACTATTGGTATAGTCCTCATAGGATGTACTAGCCCTATGCATACATGTGTCCACTCTCTACTCTTTTGGTAATGCCTATCCATGACAATGATAGCCTCTTTGTGCTCTAGCCATTATAGATCCTCTTGACCATGATGTCTAGTATCATTATCTATAACTATGAGATCTCTAAGTGATCTATACCCTATGGCTATTCTTCTCCCTATAGCGTTCCACCACATAAAGCCCTATTGCTATGATATCCTACACTTTTGGTATCTCTATCACTCTCTTTTTAGGCTCTACTCTATAAATTTGATAGATGTCCTCTATAATTAGGATGACCTCCATCTCAAGTCCCAATTGAAACATGTGCCTCTGAGGCACCCATGCAATTGCTAATACATTCACCAGGTCTCTGAAGTAACATATGGATGGTACATGTGCTAGCCACCATAATCCTACACTCCATAGGTGATTTTAGTCCTCTATAGATAAAGATTCATCTTCCTTAGGCAACCATGTTTATACTCTCTCCTAATTAGTCACCTCATAGGGTCTTTATCCCTGTGGTGGTCTCTCACTTGACTACGATGACTCTCCCTCCCTCGACACACTGACTCCTCCTCGTGTCTAAAATTAAGCAACATGATAATGGATTAGTTGTGTAATCAGTGAAATGAGAAAAACATGTTTAGATAAGATCATAAAACATTTTTTCTTGCTTGCCCCCTCTCCAACCTTTCCAGGCTTGTTTCGAGCCTTCTCAAGCTCCCTGAGCCCTGTTTTGTCCCCTATTTGGCCAAAGTTATAGTTTTTTGGGACAACCCACAACTTGATAGTGGGAAGGGATGTAGGTCATATGGCTTGGCAATGGTATAGGCTACAGGTTTGCCTAGGTAGGTTGTGGCCTAGGCCATGGCATCTTAGGAAGCCCAAAACTCCCTTCCCAGGCCACCGTTTGGCCTCTTGCTTGGCCTAGAGAGTTCCCCTCATCGTCTTGGTCATTTTGGATGGTTGATCCAATTGATTCATCCCATAAATTTATCAAATTCAGTCAAAATGCCCATAGGGCCTCACAAACCCCAAAAAATGATAAAATTTGATAAAATTTTGTGTGAAGGACTTACTCGAACCATCATGCATATTTGTAATGTGCTCTTTGCATCCTTGTAGGTCTCGTTTGGGATTTGGTAGCATTTTGATAGCTTC
The DNA here is from genome assembly GCA_037957365.1 of Torreya grandis. Lineage (NCBI taxonomy): Eukaryota > Viridiplantae > Streptophyta > Pinopsida > Cupressales > Taxaceae > Torreya > Torreya grandis. The sequence goes on from JARHVA010003582.1 coordinate 1,481,654, forward strand.
AAAAAAAATTAGAGTAAAAATGAGTGTGAAAATGACTTATTTTCACCTTTTTCCTCTATTTTCCTCTCTTTTCTACTTTTTATAGTCCCCTTTTTGGGGGTTTTCCCCCCTTTGTTGCATTTTATATCACAAAACCATCATCTTAATATTTTCATCCCTTTCTAAGTGTATTGGAAGCCTCCCTTTGTATCTTAGAGGATTTCTTGGGCCTATTCTCACCCTTTTTGGTCCTCGATACTCCTTCTAGGTCCTCATTGGCCTCCCGAGCTTGTGCCCCATATTGGGGGCACCCAGGGAGAGAAGTTGATTATTTTTCTTCTTTTAGTTAGCAATTTCTTTGTAATTCCATAGTCGATCTATTCAAACTCCCCTATCTCTCTTTCATCATGGTTATTGTAGATGGTGTCAGTTGCTAGTTACGGTGGTTTAGGACTTGCTCTAGTCTCTACTAATTGGTTTTCATCTTCTATGGACTTCCTACCACCTTCCCCCATCACCTCTTACCATGATTGGTATCGATCAAACTACCTTGATTGTGACTCCATTTTATTCTTTGCCTCCCTTGTGCATCCCACTTGCCATGCCTCACCTTGAGATAGTCTTTATATGGCCACTACTCTTGCATCCTCGACCCCCATTATGGTGCACCTCTTCATGGTTATTCACATAGATGGTGGTATTCGAGGAAACCTAGGACCTGTTGTTGTGGCTTGGGTCATTGATGATCCATGGGGACATGAGATTGCTATAGATAGTTTCTTTATTACCAGTGAGATGAATAACAGTGTTGAGTATCATAGATTATTGGTGCCTTGATTGATGCCCATGCATTGGACGCATGCTATGTACAATTATTCTATGACTCACTCTTAGTCGTGTCTTAGCTCACTGATTTATGGAACATCCTTAACTCTGATTTTCTCCCCCTCTTTGACATGGTGCATGATTTGATTTCCTCTTTTGAGGACGTCCAAGTCACCCATATCCCTCTTAGGGAGAACACTAGAGTTGACGTTCTAGTTAATGTCAGTATGGATTTTAAAATTTGATTTGATATCACTTGTGTCATTTCTATGTCAGGGCTAGAGATGGAGTTGGAGTTGGATTTGAATTATGCAACATTTGAACATCTACCCATGGATCACGCCATTGACATATGTGTGAACATCCTTAGTAGGGCTAACTATTGAAATCTTTTGCTAGTAGAGTTTGTTGGAGATTTTGGTAGTAAGCCTTCTAATAAAATCACATGGGTTTTTCTCCAATACGTTCAGTTTTCCACTTTGAAATTCTTTCTCATTTATAGTTTAATCTATGAGAGGTAATATTATTTATTGCTTTCATTAAATTTTGCACTCTTTAATGTCTTTATTAAATGATCTTGGCATAATTCCTAATATGGTATCAGAGCCATGGTTTTTTAATGTTAAATATTGAATTCTTTTGCATATTCGTGGGCAAACGCTTTTTTTTTTCCACATCTATTTGTGCTCACTATTGTTTTTTCTAAACACTAAATTGCTTATCTTTGTGTTTCAAGCTATTATTTAGTGCTTATTCATTGTATTTTGTTTAAGCTAGTTTTGTTTTTAATTTTAAAACAAAAACCTCTTTTCTAATTTTCTCCTGAGCTTTTTAAGTTTTCCAAGCACACTTTGTTCTTTTTTCTTGCAGTCTCAAATTCAGCTAGTATAACCCTTCTATTCTGTCAGGGCCTATTTTATTTTAGTTCATTCACTATTTTGGTTCTAAGTATTGCCCTTACTCCATTCTTTTTAGCTTTCAACTTAATCTCTCTACGTTGTCATTTCATGCGCCTTTCTCAGCTCTTTGGTGTGCAGTCAACTCTTACTATTATTTATGTTTTACTATTATTTGTACTTCGCTACGCTCACTCTATTCATTGTGACTATTAATTTTTTTCCTTTTTCAACCTGTGGCTCTCTACGCCGCTATCTTTGTGATCTCAATTGTTCTTTTATTAAATGCGCCCTTTGTTTGAATGTTACACCTCTGTAGTGGTTATGTGTGCATCTCATGCTCTTTTCAGTTTTTAATTTTCTATATGGAAATTCTGCACTTCATCTACTTATTTCTTGTAGCCATTCTGAGTGCCAAGGTAAGCCCTGGTTTCAACTGCGCCTTTATTCATTATTTAACACGATTAATGTCTATTATATAGTTTACTGATGGTTTTCTTAACTTCTTTGAGATTTATAAAAAGTAACGCTATTTTATTTGAATCCTTCTTGGTTTTGAGCAATTTGTTCCTTCTTGTCACCTTCCCTTTACCTTTCCACGGCAAGTGGCGTTCTTTTGGTATAAAATCCCGCTTTTGTGTGCAGGGCGTGACATGTGAATGAACGAAAAATATTAAGTTTTTTTTGGTGATTTTGTTTCCTTTTGAGTTGCCTTCCTCATATAACACATATTATTGCTATTTTCTTTCATATAAAAGTATAAATGAGTTTATATTTCTTTAGTAAAGCTTTTTCAAATTAAAAAATTAAATCATTGCTAAGTGGCATAGCTTTTGAGAAAAAAAAACAAAAAAAAAAAAACTTAAACACCATATTTATATTTTTGCATTTGGCATCATATGGTGTTTTGATTCCCCTAAAATAGGTTTGATTTAAAACATGTATATTATCATACTGGCATTAAATTCAAAGTTGTTTTCTCATATGTTTTTTTTAAAAAACAGAGTCATAAAAATAAAATAAAAAAGCTTATCTAAGCTCATACTTGGTTTTTCAATATTAAATAAAATGTGTTAAAATTACTCTTGGCACGTGATGTTTGATACTTTTGTAAGCTTTTCACATTTAAAAAAACCATAAAGTGTTTTTTGAACTTTTCAAAATAAATTTGACCTTTTCCATTTTTTGCTTGTGGAAAGAATATATTTTTGGATTTTGTCTTTTATAATCAACTTTATGTTTTTTCTCACAAAGTTTTTTTCATCAAAACTTAAAATAAGAATTACTTGATAAAATTTTCAAACATCTCACATGGATTTTTTTTACCAGGGGAAGCTTTACAAATTTATAATAAGTGATTCTTTCACCATTTTTTATAGCTTTAATTTAAAGTACTTTTAAATCTTTAATTTAAAGTTTTTTTTAAAAAAAATTAACATCTATTTAAAGCTTTAAATTTAGAGTCTTTTATTATTATTTGTATTTTTTTAAAAGTTTCTTTACTTTTTTTTTAAAATGATGTGGATGGGGAAACAAAATGTGTTTTTAATTAATGATTTCAAGATAAAATTTATAGAAAAAGATATCAAAATTGTTGAAAAATATAATAAAATTATTTATTTTAAATTTTAATTTGATTGCAAAACTCAAGTAATTTTTTTATTGCATAATTCACATAATGAAAAATTAAGTGAATTGTAAAAAATAATTGATTCTCTACCTACCAAATTTGTCTCTTTTGAAAATATGAAAACATGCAATATTGTTTCTTCGCCTTTTAAAGAAAGTATTTCTCCACATAATGTTGTTTCTAACCTTAGTTTAAAAATTATGAAATCTATGGGGTATGTTGGTGGTGGGCTTGGAAAAAATGAAACTGGTATTATTGAACCTCTTTTGCTTGAATCTAATGCAAATTCTATACGTCTTGGTTTTACTGATTTAACTACTTCTAATGCGAAATCAAAATCTTATTGTCTTCCTCATTGAAGGACTTATAATACAATCCCTTGTGATTATAATGCTTCTAATACACACTCTTTGGTTAAAAATTATAAACCTTGTGTACATTGTAAAATAATTAGGCATCATATCTCTAAATGTTGAAAATTACATCCTTACAAATTTTGTGATAAATCCACGTATGATACTTTACACTGTTGAAAAATGACTAAATCTCCTACTTTTAAGGGTAAAACTATTTGGATTCCTAAAGTTGATGAATCTTCTAAAAAAATTGATATATATTATTACAATAGTTATTTTAATGCTTCATGTAGAATATATTTTACAAGTGACACATCTTCTTTGTCTTTGTTTTGATAACTAAATATCTTTTTACATTCTTTATTTTTTATTTCAAAGGTACTATGCTTTGAATATGTTGACTAATTTATTTTTATGTAGGTTTATGCACTTTATGATGGAAGTTGTCTTTACTCCATTTGTCTTTTTTTAACATCTACTTTTATTAATTATGTATGTAGATTGTATTTTTGGCATAATGGTTACTTAACTTGAAATATTAGTGCTAGCTTATTTATTTTATAGGGTTTTGTGGATCATTATTCATTTTTGTTGGTCTTTGTTCCATGATAGATTGATTACCTTGTTCAAAGCAGATTTTTAGAGATTCTTGGTAATCACACTTTATTCTTTATAAGTTTTGGCAACTATTTTCTTCTTTTGTAATTTTTCTTAAGTTTCTATTAAGGGGAGATCATTGTAATTTCAGCTCTCTTCTTCTTTTTAAATGTTTTCTTCACTTTTGTAATTTTAATTTAAGTTTAAGGAGGAGTGTTGGAGAATTAACCTTAATTTGAGTCATTCTTAAGTTTATAGGCTTATCTTAATTCTAATTCATGTGTGTATTTATTATATTTGTAAATATATTTTATTCTTACATTTATGAGGTATCACTCATCTCTCTAATTTACTTATTGGATTTAAATTTTTTTACATGTAACTCTCCCTTCTCCACATTACAAAAACTTCTCTCTCTTTGTAAGGGATTAGGAAATAAGTGGCACACATTTGAAGGGCTTGTAAGGTCATAATGGGGTTCTATGTAACTCTCATTTTTTTTCTCTAAATCTATAAAAGAGCTCTTTCTCTCATTTTTTGCTCACTAAAATCATTACTCTTTCTCTTCTTATATTGTGCTCTTGATTCAATATTGTATTTGTTGAAGATTTTTTTTGAAAGACTTCTAATAAGATCATGTGATTTTTTTTTCAATACATTCGATTTTATAGTTTAAAAATCTTTGTTTCATTTATGATTTGCTCCATGAGAGGTAATATCATTTATTATTTTCATTAAATTTTGCACTCTTTAACATCTTTACTAAATGATCTTGGCATAATTCTTAATAAGTTTATATTAACACATGTGTGTGCACATTTTTAATAGATCTCATTATTACAAGTTTTTACTAGTAGAGTTCACTATTACACATGTGTGCACAGCCTTAGTAGAGCTCATTATCATAATATTTTTTTAATGGAGTTCACTATTACACATGTGTGTGTACATCCTTAGTGGATATCACTATTGTAATATTTTTCCTAGTGGAGTTCATTATTGCACCACTTTCTGGCCCCTCATATTGGAAATATGTTTTCTTTATTGGACCACATTTTTTATTGGCCATGTAGACCCCTTGTGTAATGGAGTACTTCCAAGTGGTATGCATCATCCTCTTTTTTCTCTCTCCCATTAACACTCTATTTATTCTCTTCTCTTACGCTCATTCCTCATTCAATCTTTTATCGTATTTTTATCAAACCCCTTTGATAGAACTTGATCATTGTTTGTTCAAATAGAAATTGATCATTGCTTGTTCAATTTCTTCTCCCAAGATGAAAACCTTTAGAGTGAGGAGATTTGGAGGATTAAAACCCTCTTGATTTTCATTGTTGGATTGGAGGATGAAAACTCTCTTATCCATGTGAGGTTATTCCATTTAGGAATCACATTTGTGCTAGATATTGTGATCACATTTTGGATCTATTTGTGTAAGAATATTTTGAATTTTTTAATATAATGTTACTTCAAATTATTGGGTTATTATATTTAATTTTATAATTTGATTATCAAGATTTTTTGTTCATTAAAAATTTAAATAATGGATTTCCTTATAAAGATAATATTATTTAAAATATCCTAAAAATGGACATTATAGTAACCTAATCTAAGATAATTATGAAGACTAAACTAATAAGAAAGTGAGTGGTGTAATGGCGAACCAATGGATAGTCTCTGCAACCTAAGGTCATAATGACAAGACTAAGAAACCCTATATATGTACCAATTTAGTTGGTGTAAGGAAGATCATAGGCAAGGATAAACACATGCACTCATATTAGAAACCAACAAGCAATATCTAATCTCACAAGAAAATAAATGAAAGAGAGAAGGGACAAATATACTTACCTATGGGTAGAATAGTTCATGCTCAATCCCCCCCTTCATATAAAGTTTAACTTTACAAGATATGTTTTAATTTTAAGAGTGTAAATTTATAAGAGATGTTATATGCCACTTACAACCTATTTCCTTAGTTGGGATCTCAAAAGATCAAGTGTACTTGTTCTATTCAACTTCTCCTATTAAGCTTTAAATATCGTAAGCAAGATTATACCTCTAGGATAATACTTTAAACCTATAACTCCTCCAAATACTACTTAGGAAAAAATATTTGAGTGTAATAAGAGTATATAAATGTGTTATATGGTTTATTAATTAAATATGACCACTATATATATGACCTTAATACCCCAAAACTAACATTAAAATTTAAGCTAATGTTATTGGCTAGGCCAATGTAGTATTATGGATATTGGATGGAATGGTACAATGTTAGCTAGGATGATAAATTAAAAAATACAAAATATAGATTAATAATTGTATCGACTAGGCCTATACAATACAAAGAATAAAAGTATGATACATATTGTATTAGCCTAGCTAATATAGTAGGATATAGAGAAGATAAAAAGTATAAATGGAAATTAAATAGAGAAGTGAGATGGAAAAAAGACTTAGAGGAGGTTAGACTTATATTGATAAAGGTATGACATAATTGTATTCAAATATTTATCACAAAATACTATGAGTTGATCCTACTCCATTCCTAGTGCACCCTTAAGCCATGTATTTAGGGATATTGATACATCGATAAGTCCCCCCAAGATAAACATTGTTAAAATGATAAAATAAAAAATATCAGTTGTTTATTACGGCCCACCAAATGTTCATCATGTGTCACAATAGTGTAACATGGGATGGTTTTTTTGGATAATGCATAATAACATAAAAGAGTATAACTTAAAATAAATGTTAAAAGACTTATTGATAAATGAATGAATGAAAATAACATAAACATACTTTGTCTTACCTTTGCACTAAATGATTGCAAGAAAATACCATAATATTGATTGTGGAGGGCACAATAGCTACATTTAATAAACCTTAAGGATACAAGGTTGAAAATGAATAAAGATAATACATGTTAATGCAAAATGGTCAATAAATGGATGTAAAATAAAAAAAAACTTTCTGAAATGATTGAAACACTTGGAATTTGTTTCAAACCAAGATCGATAAGGCTAGGTTAGAAACAAAATATCCAAGGAAGTATAAAAATATTAAATAAAATTTTCAACCTAAAATGTTAATATTAGTTATGATAAAAACCCAAAAAGACATATAAAGTAAGATAAGAAACAATTTAAATAAAAAGGACACAAAGAAATGTTACATGATAGTAAAAACATCCATGTAATATAATTAACAAATCAAAATTAAATAAATATGTGAAAAAGGTAAAAATGAGACTAAATGACACACAAAATGGTGAAACATGAAAGCATGTAAGGGAGAAAAGGGACCAAATGGCTTGTGAAAAGAGACTAAAAATATCAAGGTCCCAAACATGACTAAGAGAAATCTTATGAAGAAAAGCTAATGACCAAGAGAGTATCTCACAACATAGTTCAAAGATATAGCTTCTATTCTAAATATGGAAAAGAGATAAATATCATAATGCTACCATGTCTTAATGTGAATGAAAAATATGATGTAAATAAGATAATGGAGATTTAAAAATAAACTTACCTATCAACATGAAAAATAAAGGAAGTGAAAAGAAAACATCATACAGGGGAAAACATTATCTTTACTATAAACAAGACACTAAAATCAAATTGGCAAGACTAAGATTTTTTAACATTAATGGCTCTAGAGAACCCTACATAGAAAACATAGTCTTAGGCTAACTAGTGAACTATAAATATCATCCCATGTAGGTTAGCATGCATAAAAAATTAAAATGATCCCACCTTCCAAAATATGTTTCCTACTCCTTGGGACCCCATATAGAGCTATTAACCTACTATGAATATCATGTACTTATGTTAAAAATTATGGTGGGACAAAAATGTAGTACATGTAAGTAATGATGTAATGAGACCTAAAACTCTAGTCTAATAGCCTACTACACCCCAATGGACCTTGGCTATATCATGAGGCCAATTTTGGAGTTTAAAATTTAATAGAATAGGAGATGTGTCAAAGAGATCACGTCTTTGATGTGATCTAAATTTTAAGATATAATTTTAGTTTTAACATTTACTTTTCATATAATTTGGATGTTAGGTAGATGCAAGATAATGGGGGATAAAAGGGAGTGCTTAAAGTGACACATTTTTCTAAAAATAACAATAGTTTAACTTTGATAGAATTTTAAAGAGACTTGAATAAATAATTTAGCAATAACATAAGAATATGAATGGTGGAATTTTGATTTTATTTTTATAAATATTTAATTATTTGTGAAAAATTGATGCATTTATAATAATGACATGGTACTATTTTATGAGAACATAAGAAGATTTCATATATATGGACACATGTTTTTTGGGTAAATGAAATAATTTTAGTCTGAAAATTCATATATGGATAGAAGAAATGTTGAATATTATTCATATTTATTATTATTTTTAACACACACACACACAAGTAAAATCAATTATAAAACTGAAATTGTAAGCACATATGAACACAAATTTCTAATCTTAACTTCATTATATTTTTTTTAAACATAATTAATGATGTGTAGATTGTTGGGGTGTGTGTGTGTGTGTGTACAGGGGAATACATAGTTTTCATATATATATATATATATATATATATATATATATATATATATATATATATATATATATATATAGAATATGTATTCCCCTCTACAAACACACACACACACACACACACACACACACACACACACACACACACACACACACACATATCTGTGTGTGTGTTTGTGTTTGTAGAGGGGAATACTATGTATTCCCATATATGTATATATATATATATGGGAATACATAGTTTTCATATATGTGTGTGTGTGTGTGTGTGTGTGTGTGTGTGTGTGTGTGTAGAGGGGAATACATAGTTTTATATATATATATATATATATATATATATATATATATATATATATATATATATATATATATATATAACCACATAATTTATATACAACATACCCCATTATAATTAAAATAATAGTAATAATTAATAATAATAGTTTAACATTAAAAAAATATATTAGAAAAATATGTATTTCCCTCCACACATACACAATGAGTTATATTGTGTATAAAACTAGCATACCTTATCTTAGATAAATCTATGTAAAAGATGTTGAGATATATCATTCTTGAGGCACCTATATTATATCAAAGAGCCTATTCCACTTATGTCATAAATTTGATAAAATAAAGGCATCTTGAGAATGATATCTCTCATCATCTTTTACATAAATTTATCTAAGATAGGTATGCTAGTAGCATCCATACGTATTGTGTATTTATTCAACATATAGTATGAAAAATTTCATAAAATTTTAAATGTGTAATATACATCATATTAAATCATCCAAAAGTGTAATGTACATAAGATGAAATGGAAAACAATTGAAGCATTTGTAAACCATCCATATGTGTACTATAAATAAGATCAAATGATTAAACTAAAGAATCATTTAAGAATCATGTGTAATATAAATTTTTGATAAGTACATGACATTATTTATCCTCTAAATTTTGAATCTCTCTTCCTCAACTTTTCATTTGGAAAGTTGTTTTCTTTTTTTCAATTTTTCATAGTGATCATATTTAAATGGCAGTAATATTCTTATCCCTTCCAAGGAATTTACACAGGATATAGCCACAAATGTTAACCCTATTCTTTCTTTTTGACCTATATCAATTATGGCTTTTGAAAGTCAAACCTTAAGATTTGTGTATTTTTAATTCCCAAGCCAACTATAAGGGTAGTTGGTTTATGGGTCCCCTTTGTATTGGTGAAATTAGAATTATACATGGAGATTCATTGTCAAATGGTATTATTGAATAACTATAAAACTCAACCATAACATATGTTAGTGATTGTGGTGGGACACTCCTAAGTTTGTATATTATACTCTGAATATAACCTAGAGATCCATTTACAAGACTTGCTTCTATCCTGTGATGTTAACATGACCCTTGCATTATTAGTAATTAGTAGCTCCACATCAAGTTCATAATTATGACCTTTTAATAGTGCACTAGTACTATCTACCTTGTTTGCAATGCTATGTGCAATAGGACACTTTAATGAATGCAATTTTCTTTTGTTGTGGTTATGCACATTATAATTTGTGGTGAACAAATTAATACTATTGTCAAATTCTTCATTAATGGCTCTATATATTCTAATATTGGTTCTTGTCATCAATAACTTCTAATCATCAATTGTTGGATTTGGATCTCTCAGATTTGTGAAAATTTAACGAAACATTTGTTAGTCCTCACTTTTTCCTTCTTGTCTAAATATCTTATCCAAAGTAACAACTACTTTGAATTCTTCCAACAATAATTTTGCATACCTTTTACTATCATATGGCAGTCTATCATTAACAGGAGGCAATTGTCCTAAATCTCCAACCAAAATCATAGGTATACCTCCAAAACTCATGTCTGCATTCTCAAGAAATGCTTGACGAAGTTGAGAGTCTATGTTTTATAGAAAATTTTGTCCAATGAATCTCATTTTATCAATTAATATATAATGTTCCCTACTTCCTAATGAAACATTTGGTGGAGGACCAATAGCCTATTTTATTCCCTAAGCTAAGTCAGGGAATTTAAGGGAATATTAATGTGAGATCACTGTTCACCAAAAAATATTCATGAGTGATTGTGAATGATGATGTGTCATAGTAATGAGGTGGAATAGTGATTAGATGTCCTTTAGTGATGTGGCATGGCCCACATAAGAATTTTTAATTGTTAAAAGAGGAGAGAGGAATAGGGCACATTTCTCCACTTGGCCACATGAAAGGAATAATGAAAGAAAGTGGGGGACAAATGGAAAGTGAATCTCATCATTCCACTCAAGCATGTGTTTGTGGAGGACCCTTGATTGAAATAAAAAATTGAGGAATATTTTGACTTATGATTATGAACATGGGAAAGTGGGGGACATGGTCTATAAATTTTGATTGGGGATTACATGAAAAGTGGGGCATAACAATTGAGGGCACATGGAGAAGGTCAAAATTAAATCACGAAGATGACTTGCACATGTGAGAGATAAATTGCAATATTGATGAATATCACTACCACTTCAAGGATGACACATTTTCTTGTCTCTCATAGTTTCACCTCTTTCTCCTTCTCATTTGTAATTCTATAAGTTGAAGCTCTCTTCCTTGGTCATGCATCTTCTGTAAACCATAAACCACCCTTTTCTTAGATCTTGTACTTGGGTTCAACTTCTTGGATATCTTAGAGGAGATAGATCCTCACAAGATTGCTAGTTTTCGATGGTTGAAAATTCTTCCTTAGTTGGTTGATGGTGGTTTCACTCAAGAACCATATTTGAGTTTCATTGGATTATGATTCATATTGGCATTATTAATGGTTGTAAGTAGTTGTAATTTTTTTTATTGATTGATGTAACAGTTGTTATGAATTGTTCAATCTATTTTTTTAGGGAAATATTATGAGTAGTTCTTCTAGTTTTATGTATCCTTTAGTATTATCATTGAAACCATCTTTATGATTTGAACCAATATCTCAATTGAGACTTGATGTTGTAACCATTGTCAATCATCTCTTTACAAATATTTTCTCATAGGTATTAGAGTAACAATACTATATGTGGTTGTATAATATATTTTTATTTGATCTTAAGTGTGGAAAATATAAAATTCATAATGTCATAGTTTCATTTAGAAATGAATTTATTTGAAAAAAAATATATTTAGAAATACTTCCATTTAGAGATATTTTAGTGGTATCAGAGATGGTAATCTTACCACCCTATAGGTCTTGCATTGTGTGATGCTTCTAAGTGATATGGAAACCATATACTGGAGAAGAGATCTAAGGAAATTCTAATCATTTAGGAATGTGATTGAATAAATGGCTGAGAATTGAGATAAAGAAACAACTATAGATGATCCTGGTGATGCATTTATAAAAAGGTTGCTCGCAAGTATGGCCAAGCAAAAGGAGAAAACAAATTTATACTCAAGTCAGTGTACACATCATTTAGTGGTATGCAATAATGATGGTGGTGGAGTTGCAAATGGGGAGACAAGCCATACTACCCCTTGCACTACTAATTCACCCAATGTGCCACCAATACCATTTATGCCTACCTTTTTATAGGAGGCAACAACTGATAGATCAAAGAAACTAGAAGAGCATGTATTATGGAGAGTTTACCAACAATTAGGGGCTATTTTTTAGGTAGTTATGCCTTTTCCATATTATTATAGGTGGAAGTATAGAACTAGACCAAGACATGATAGAGGTTATCCTTATTAGGATTTGTAGAGACATTTGGGGAAAGTTACCCTCCCAAACTTTGATGGTTCATGTAAGTGCACAAGGGAATGGGTACAAAATTTGGATACATATTTGGAGTTGAATCACATACCTGGTACAGAGGTGATTAAGTGTTATACCCTTCACCTAGAAGGATAGGCACGTGATTGGTGGTATCATGGGTTGGTAACCTAAGGAATATGTTCATTGATACTTACGGATATTTCACATAAATGCTAATAAATAGGTTTGATAAGAAGGATCTTGAGATGTTTTTTAGAGAGATGACACATTTGAGACAAGTTGGCATGTTTAATACCTAGATTGCATAATTTCAGAGGTATTTAGTCAAAGTTTCATATGTTTTTGAAAGATGATTGACATCATTATATATCAAGGGATTTATAGAGCCTTTGCAGGGTTAGGTGAAGGCATTTGGTCCACCTTTACTATAAGATACTATTAGGAGAGCATAAGAGTTGGATTTTTATACTTCCAAATCAAGATTTCCATCAAAGTTTCTTACTAAGCCTTTTACACAGAAGCATGACAAGGCATATGAATTTCCAAAGAAGCCTTAAATGATGAATGAGGCTAGGGATGAGTTATGAAAGAAGAAGCTATGTTTTACATGTAAATACCCACAAAAACTAGGACACAAGTATAAGGGAAAGGGGAAATGTACTACATTGAGATGTTTCTAGAAGTGGATAGTGAAGCTTCAAACAGTGATGTGCTAGATGATCATATCGAGTATGAGGAGTTGGAGCCTACATAAACACAAGAGACCACATCAAGAGATACTTTTGCTACACTATCTGATACTACTAGTTAAAATGCATTCAGGGTTTGTGGTGTGCTTCAGTGGCAGTGGATGTCAATAATAATTGATTATAGGTTAACCCACAACTTCATTGATGAGGTATTATTCATGCATCAAGGGATATAGGTTGAAGACTTTGAGGTCTTTAACATGGTTTTAGTAGATGGATTTACTATGACGTGCACCAAGCATTTTCTACATCTCAGTATTGCATTAGGCAACCATACGATGACTGGTGATTTCTATATGGCTGGTATTGGTAATACCAATGTTATATTGGGTGTTCAGTGGCTACATTCACTAGGGTAATTCACTCAAAAATTCCAAACTATGGAGTTGAAGTTCAAAGTAAATGGGAAGCATGTGGTGTTGTGGGAAATGTCCAATAGAGCTCTGAGAGTGATTATGACCAAAAGGATGGAGAGGACATTCAAGCATAATGATATAAACTCAAAAATTGATTACTTCATTTAAACAAAGAATATAGGTATTGGTAAGCAGGATCATCCTATAGACATACAATCCTTGTTGGATAAACATAGTGGGTTTTTTGGTGAGATGCCTCTAGGCAGTCTACCTGAAAAAGGGTTTGAGCATGTGAGAGATCTTGAGGAGGGGACCAGAATAGTTATCACTACTCCTTATATTCATCCTCAATATTTTAAGGAAAATATCAAGAAGACTATCAAAGATATACTTGACATGGGACATATCTGGCCTAGTTTTAGTCCATTTGCTTCTTCAGTGGTGTTGGTGAATAAGAAAGGTAGGAATTTGAGGATGTGTTTTGATTATTATGCAATATATAAGATGACTATACAAAATTGGTATCCCATTCATAGGATCGATGATTTAATTTAAGAGATACATAGAGTGGAGTACTTTTTGAGAATCAAACTATGTTCAGGATACCATCAGATTAGAGTATGAGATCAAGACATACACAAGACAACCTTCAGGTACCATTATGGATGCTATGATTTCTTTATTATGCCATTTAATTTGATTAATGTTCTATCTACATTAAAGTCTTGTATCAACCATGTGTTTAACCACCACCTATGGAAGTTTGTTCTAGTGTTCTTTGATGATATCTCGATATACAATAGAACATGAAAGGATCACCTTAGACACCTTGATGAGGTCTTATCTATTATGGGATCATAGACACTTTATGCGAAGGATTCCAAGTGTGAGTTTGGGATGAGGGAGGTCCTCTATTTGGGATATTTTATTGGAACAAGAGAAGTCAAAGTGGATCAGATGAAGATACATGTGATTATTGATTGGCTACCATTGAAGACTCTAAATCATTTGAGTGGTTTCCTAGGAATTTGTTTCCATTACCAAAGGTTTGTGAAGGGGTAATCTCAATTGACAACACCATTAATATATTTTACCAAGAAGGGGGGATTTTCTTGGTCAAAATCCTCACAATAGTTATTTGATCACCTTAAGAAGGTAATGAGCACATGCTCAATGTTAGCATTACTAAATTTTTCATACCATTTATTCTTGAATGTGATGTTTAGGGTATGGGTATCAATACAATATTGATGTAGAATAGGAATCCCATTTCCTATGAGAGCTAGAAGCTAATTATGGTAGAACATGGGTACACTACTAATGATGAAGAGATGCTAGGTATTTTTCATGCCTTGGTTAAATTCTAACAGTATTTGGTGGGCAACAAATTTGTGGTTCAAACATATCACAATAGTTTGAGGTATTTCATAGAGAATAAAGACCTCAATGATCATAAAAAAAATGGGTAAGCAAGATACAAGTTTACAATTTTGACTTAGAGTATGTGAAGGGAAAGAACAATGTAATAGCTAATGCATTATCTAGGTAGCCATTCCTTTCCTCTGTGTCATATATTTTATCTAATTGCAAGGCTCATATCTTGGTTGAGTATTCCAAGAACCAGTTCAATTTTGAGATTATGAATGGATTGATATAGGATGATATGTATAAGTTTATGGATGATGTGATAAACTACAAGGGTAGGGTATACCTTTTGCCTGAGTCACGGATGAAGAAGAAGATCTTGAGTGTTGTACATAACACACCATGGGTAGGACATCTAGGGTACTTCAAGACTTATAGATATATAAAATAAAGATTTTCATGGAGAGGATTGAAGGATGATGTCCTCAACCATATTAAAGAGCATGCATTTTGTCAGTAGATCAAATCCAAACACTCATTTACTATAGGATTACTTCAGCCATTACCCATTTTGAACAAAAAATGGGAGAGTATATCCATGGATTTCATTACAAGCTTACAAAAGGCTCAGGGTAAGAATTGCATTTATGTGGTGGTTGATAGTGACCAAGTATTCTCACTTATTTGCATGTCTTTTGATTAAAATGCACCACAGGTAGCATCATTATTCTTTGAGGGGGTTTTTAGGTTACATGGATTGCCTAAAAACATAGTCAGTGATTAGGAAAATAGATTCATGAGTACATTTTGGTAGGAATTATTTAGGTTAGTTTATATAGAGTTAACATTGATTACCAATTATCATCCATAAATAGATAGTCAAACTGAGATTTGAATAAATGGATAGAGGGATATTTGCATAGTTATGTGGCAGGGCATCAAAAGGCATGGGTTAAGTAGTTATACTTGGGTGATAATTTATAAAAAATGACCTATCACATAAGCATTATCATGACACCATTCCAAACACTTTATGGGTATGATGCTGGATCATTTATTGATTTGGTGATATTAGATAGTTAATCTCCCAAAGCTCGTGACTAGATTCAAGAAAGTCAAGACATCATGAAAACTCTCAAGGAAAATATATAGTAAGCACAAAACCAACAAACTAAATATGTTGATAGGCATAGGATGGAGAGATCATTTGACGTGGGATATTTGGTGCTCCTTCACTTACATCCTTATAGGCAATCCTCCTTAAAGAAGAATAGTGCATAGATATTGAAGATACAATTCTATGGGCCTTATAAGATTTTGAGATAGATTGACCAAGTTTCATATTATTTGGAGTTACCTAAGCATAGAAGCATACATAATGTTTTTCATGTGTCTTACCTCAAAAGGGTACTTGGACAACATATTTAACCATCTACTGAGTTACTACCAATGGACTAGGAGGAAAAGTTGATCTTAGTTACAATAATTATTGATGTGCAAGAGAAAAAGCTTAGGAATCAAGTCATCATCGATTATTTGGTGTGGTGGAAATATTTTCCATTAGAGGATGCCACATGGGAAGGTGAATAAATTTTGTAGCACTCTAATCTATAGTTGCTTGGAGACAAGCAATCTTGGGAAGGGAGGACTATAATTTCCCCTACTTCCTAATGAAACATTTGGTAGAGGATCTATAGCCTATTTTATTCTCATAGGCTAAGTTGGGTAATGTAAGGGAATATTAGTGTGGGATCACTATTCATCAAAAATTATTCACTGGAACTATTCATAGATCACTATTCATGAGTGATTGTGCATGATGATATGACATATCAATGAGGTGTCCTTTGGTGATGTGTCATGGCCCACATAGGAAATTTTAATTATTGAAAGTGGAGAGAGGAATGGGGTGCATTTCTCCACTTGGACACATGAAATGAATAATGAAATCATGTGGGGGACAAATGGAAAGTGGATCTCATCAATCTGCTCAAGTATGTGTTTATGAGGGACCTTTGATTGAATTCAAAAGCTAAGGAATATTTTGACTTATGATTATGCACATGGGAAAGTGGGGGACATGGTATACTATTCTTTATTGGGGATCACATGGAAAGTGCGGCATAACAATTGAGTAAACATGGAGAAGGTTAAAAGTAAATCATGAATATGCATAGCACATGTGAGAGATAAATTAAACTATTGATGAATAACACTACCACTTCAAGGATGGCACATTTTCTTCTCTCTCATAGTTTCACCTCTTTCTCCTTCTCATTTTTAATTCTATAAGTTTAAGTTCTCTTCCTTAGTCATGAATCTTTTGCAAATCATAAACCCCACTATTTTTATATCTTGAACTTGGGTTCAACTTCTTGATATCTTGGAGGAGAGAGATCCTCACAAGATGGTTAGTTTAAGTGGTGGAAGATTCTTCCATAGCTGGTTGATGGTGGTTTCACTAAGGAACCATATTTGATTTTCATTAGAGTATGCTTCATATTGGTGTTATTAATGGTTGTAATTAGTTGTTGTAATTTGTGTTATCTATTAATGTAAGAGTTGTTATGAATTATTCAATATATTGTTATAGGGAGATATTATGAGTATTTGTTTTAGTTTAATGTATGCCTCACTATTATCAGTGTAACTAGCTCTATGATTTAAACCAATATCTCAGTTGGGACTTTATGTTGTAATCAGTGTCATTCAACTCTTTATGAATATATCATAATAGGTATTAGAGTAACAATATTGTATGTGGTTGTCTAGTATATTTGTTAGTTAATCTTAAGTGCAGAAAATCTGAAATTCATAGTATTATAGGTTCATTTAGAAAGGAATTTATTTATAAAATTCAGTATTTAGCAATATTCCCATTTGGGGATATTTCATGATATGTATTTTATGTGGTGGATCTTTTCTTGGAAATTTTCAAGTCTTGTTCCTTCTAATTAAAAAAATATATGTGATTGGGATTCAAAGTTGTAAATGGATGGTTGATGCACTAATATTCAATGTTGTAACTCTAGTTGGTGTAAGTAATAGAAGTGGAGAACACTCTGGGAATGTTGCATCTTGAAGATATTGATGAATAATATAAATTATAAATGATTTCCTTATTCATGGTGTTATTCGAATTATCATGCATAATGGAAAAGTATTTTGACCATGATGATAATATGTCATAATTATATCTAGTGCTTGTTTTATCACCTCATGTTCCATAATGCATATTTGGTGTTATATCATCATTTATGAGAAACCTATTATCTTTCATGGTGATTATAAAACTTATCACTTTATTTGTGTATTCTTCACCTCAATATTCATTATTTCATGGTGCTTATCTATCGATATCTCTTGTTCACAACATATTTATTTCAAAGAGTTCCATAATTTTGCCATGTTGTAGCCTGGGTATGATTTCCCACTAATGTTCCATTGTGTTTTGTTGAAGTGTGGCAGTTTCCTCATGTTCAGAATCATTATGATTTTCAACATCTTTTGGAACAGTCCTTCACTCAAAATACCAAGGATTATAATTGAAAGAATCCTAATTTGATATTATTTCATCATCATTAAGTCCAATATCTCTTTGTATATCATGAAATGGATTGTAAATTAATAATTATGATCAATAAAAAATAACTCATTTATGTGATTCACGTGTAAGGATGAAGGCAAACCTTGCGAATACTCTTGCAATAGATGTGATACTCCTTTCCTCCCATTTTTTATATCTTTTTTTCCTTCGATTATATGTGAATGATCTAGCTAACTCAATAAGTGAAATTCTTTCCATGGATAAAGTCCTATTATTGTATGCATCAATGAAAGATTTTGTATGTTCGTCATGGTCATATTCATATTTTTTAGCTACCAGTTTGAAAACCTCACATGAAACATTTAGATTAACAAATACTCTATTATTCTCTGCTAATGGAAGCTTTAACAACATGTGACATGTTTATTATACTCCAATGTATCTTTTAACAATCATTTTAGTTAGAGTTATCCTATATGCTCTTGCTACTGATTCATCTATGTTTTCAATGTTTTGAAGATGCATCAACATTTGATGATAAGTTAAAGAGTTCTTCTTTGCTTTTTCTACATATTTAGTAATGTACTTGACTACCACATGTATATAAAGAATGTGATGCCAATCTAAGTTTGCTCTCCATAACTGTAGTATGTAGTGATTGTGTTTATTTACTATAGCATCATTTCTTACAGGCTCAAAATTTTAATCTCCTATCTTTGAGTCTTGATACAGCTTTGATCCCTCAAGATTTAATGGCTATGGCGCATTGTACCTATAATAAACAATAATTTTTTTTTAGTTCTTGCACACATTAATTTTAATAGATATGAAATAAAACTATTTGAGTAATTGAACATCTTACCTAAAAATCATTCTTCCTCATTTCATACATAGGCAATCACTCTCTCTACACATCGTATGTTATTCTACACAACTGAGTAGCTCTTCATAGTCACATTCCATATCAACCTATGTAAGTTGTATTTTATTTCAAAGACTTGGATGTTGAGTAAAATTTTTAATGCCTACAATTCATCATATATAATAAATTATTAGTCACATTGATAAAATAAATAATAATTGTATAAAACATAGATTTGGTGAGGATTGATAACATACCTATATATTTACTTGGTGTGGATCTTCCCTAGTATTCCATGCATGAATAATAGAATGGAAGTATTTCTCAACATTTTTATGTTCATGATCATTTGTCCAATCAATTTTGTCCATTTTTGGTGCTCCATCTAACCATATGAATCCATGCACATGTGGTCAACCTCTATGTTGCCATTCATATCTAGACCATTAATCTTTTACTTTCATTTATTTTTACAATATCTCCTCACAAAAGGTTATACGTCACAAGTGCATGTATTATTCCACTATATGAGGATAATCAATAATATTCTATCTTCACCAATTTTGGGCTTCTCAGGGATTTGTTGGTTATGTTCTTGGCATTAGTGCATGTAAACCAAGCCAATACATATCAGTTGCACTTAAAGTAAATAAAATGGTAGGTGACCTAAGTTGATGCAAGATGTCAATTAATTCACCATGATATTTTTCCCAATAGGACTTTGTACCCCTCAAGGTGGTTCCAAATCGCATCAAATGATCAGTTAAATATGAGTGGGGCATATTATCCATATTCTCACACAACTCATTGATGGTGATTGGAATTTTTTAAAGGTTTTTTTTTTCACAAACACTACTGATGAATTTTGTGCACAATGTCTCATGATCATGTTCATCATGTAATATATAAACCATGGATGTCAACTAAAACGACGATCCTTATATCAAAACATATGTTTAAAAAAATTATGTAGATGTACTCATATCAACCATGGTTCTATATAATCACATCTTTCATTATGAAATAATGTTGGAAAATCCATATCAAGTAATACTAATGTGACATACTCATTGATAGGAGATGCTGGAATCCTCAACCAATCAATTAGTGATCAAGGATCTTCATTAGGTTTATTTACCCATGCATGGATTAATTCCATCTCTCTAAGGGCCTTTGATGTTTTGGAGGCCATTAATTTCATGTGATTAATGATATTTCCTTCACCCATATCCATTATTAGACCTACAAATACAATCTCATTCTCATCAAGATCAAACTCCATATTGACAAAGTTCAGCTAGTTGAAGATATTTTCATTTTTGTTGGGTGGAAGTTCACTAAGAGCATTTTCATCAAAATTAACATCTGAAAAGAACTTTTTATGTTCTATTTTATATTTTAGTGCATTATATACTCATTCTTTATTGACTGTAAAGTTATAATTTGTTCCATGTTAATCCCTTCTTCGAACAATAATCATCAATAAAACTTTTATTCGGTGTAGCAAAACCTTAGTAATTTATTTTACTTCTTGTGGAAAACTTATTATATGTCCTTTTTTATTTATAATGATCTTTATTTTCATGTGTCACTCGTAGGATTTGGTTGACATAGGCTATTGAAATTTCCTCAACCTATGGGGTAGATGTAGGATAATGGGAAACAAGAGGGGGGTATAAAGTGACACATTTTTTCTTAAAATAATAATAGTTGAACTTGGAGAGAATGTTAGAGATACTTTGAAAAAGAATTTGACAGTGGAATAAGAACATGAATTATGGAATTTTGAATGCAGTTTCTAAATATATAATTTTTTTCAACACCCAGATGATAAAAGTATGTGAAATAGATACATTTATTACAATAGGTTGGTCTTTTTTGGTGAAAATATAAGGATATTTCATGTGTACGAACACACTTTTTTTGAGTAAATGAATAAATTTTTGTATGAAACTTCATATATGGATAGGTGAATGTTAAAGACTATTGATAATATTTTAAAATAATTTTATAAATCAAGACAACTGTAAAATTGAAACTACAAGTGTATAAATACAAAATTTTGACCTTCACTTCATGAAAATCATTTTTTTGAAATCATAGTTGAAAAGTGTATATTGTTGAGATATAAGTTTTATAAGCTTTTGATTAATATTGAAAACTTTATATGGAAATTTATGATGATATGTATATAGTCCATAATGAGGTATGTTATGTAGAAATTAAGTAATAATTATAAATAAAATTCTAACATTAAAAAAATTATATATTCTAAAACTAACTTTCACATATACAAACCCATATATATATATATATATATATAATTTTTAAAATATTAAAAGTTTCTTAATCAGATGTGTCAACAAAGATGAAAAAGACTCCTAAATTTTTTAGAAATTAAGTGGGCCACTCCATGACTAGTTTCAAGCTATGTTTGGACCTCCCCAAGCCTGTACCCATGGCAGTATATTGAAATGTTGAAAAAGTATAAGTTTACATTTAATTTATATTACATTTTATATTATTATATTTTAAATTTATTTTATGAAATACAACAAATTATGGCCACTCTGCATCTTATGAAAATGATTACAACGCTGTAGGAGTTACCATTTAGAAGTTAGTTTTTCAAAATCTAATTTGGTCAATACTTAGTTTTCATAATTTTAGGATTGGAAGATAGAATGAGAAATGAGGTTACAAATCATGTTACATATGTCATAAATATATACAATTGATTATGACCCATATTTTACCTAATTGAGTATGCCCTACATATTTTATCTACTTGAGTATTCCCTACCCAATTGAATACCCGAGCTTTAAGGTGGATTCCTAAATAATTTGTGAGTTTTTCAATCAATGTGTCTATAAATATGCATAAATGACTACCATGTAGCATGTAACTTGTAACATACTTATATTCATGATACGGTCACTTATATATGACATTTATCACATACCTATTACATATATGTATGGATTCAGTCATACATGACATCTACCTATAGTCATGATACTATAACTTATACTAGACATGAATGTATCTAGTCACCCTAATAGACTCCATTCAAAATAGAATAAATCAAAACACCATTTAAAATTAATTCCAAAAAGATACCATTCACTCTAAAAAAATGTCAAACAAATGGTCAATCCATGCATCTTTTGATTTCAATCTCATGTATTATTATAAAGTCGCATAGGATAAAGTCATATTATAATCCATGCATTTTTTGATTTCAATCTCATTTATTATTATAAAGTCACATAGAATAAAGTCATATTATAACACTCCAAATTCACATAGGACACTCCCTCATTGACCCTTAGCATCCCTGATCACTCCCTCATTAAGGGGATCATAATAATTTATCATCCTTATTCAATCCCTCATTAGTTCTCATTGTCCCTCATTATCCCTAATCATTCCCTCATTGGTTATCATCATCCTTAATTGTTGTTAATCACCCCCTCATCAACCTTCATCATCCCTAGTCACTCCCTCATCATCCCTTATCATCTCTCATTGTATTTGATAATCCTTAAACACTCCCTCATTAACCCTTGTCAAACCTAATCATACCTAATCACTCTCTCATCATCCATTATCATCCCTCATCATCCCTAATAAATCCCTCATTAACCATAATCATTTATTATCATCCCTAGTCAATCCTTCATCATTTTTCATTGTTCCTCATAATTCCTAATCATTCCCTCATCAACCCTCATCATCCTTAATCATCCCTAATCACCTCCTCCTCATCTATCATCATCCCTCATTGTCTATAACCATTCCCTCATTGGTCCTCATCGTACCTAATCACTCCTTCATAATCCGTAGTCACTCCCTCATCTAATAGAGTGTGTTATAATCTAGTAGTCAGTATAAATTTATTTTCGACTAAACAATATCTCTTTCATATGTGTCATGAATGGTGGTTCAATTCTTTTTATTTTTATTAGAGTTTACTAGGGTGATTATTCTAATTCATGTCTAGTAGATTATGTAGGATCATGATGCATTAATCTAGGGAGATTGTACTAGGGTGATTAATATTCAAGGTTTATGGCATTTAGTGTTCAACATTAAAAGTTTATGGTGTTTAGGGTTTGGGGTTTAGGTGTAAATGGAGTGTACTAGGGTGATAAACTACATTCATGTCCAATATGAGTGATTGTATCATGAATATATGAATATGATATGTATGAGTGACAACATACCTACATGTAGTATAAGGTATGGGGTAGATGTAATGTATGAATGACTATATCATTACTATATATATGTTATAGGTTGAATGCAATAGGCTAGCCATTTATGAATATTGATGGACCAATTGATTGAAAAACCCACAAGTTATTTAGGAATTCATCTTGAATCCATCTTCAATCCTTTTACATGAATGTCCCTAGTCACTCCTTCCTCATTATAGGTGAGAATGATTATTATCCTTTTAAGATATGGCTTAGCCAATTCCCCCTCTCCTTTTTCTATATAGGTGATAACTCAAGATTATGGTTTATGGTTAGAGGTTTAGGATTTATAAATTTAGGGTTTAAGGTTTATGGTTGATGGTTCAAGATTCACATTTTAAGGTTTAGTGTATAGGTATTAGCATTTAGGGTTCAAGTTTTAGTGTTATGGCTTACGGATTAGGATTTAAGGATTATAATTTATATTTGATGCTTAAAGGTTTGGGATTTATAGTTTGTAGCTCAAGGGACCAAGGGTTTGGCTTTTAGGGTTTGGGGTTTAGTGTTTGAAGTTAGGGTTTTAGGTCTATGGTTTCACACTTAA
Source organism: Torreya grandis (assembly GCA_037957365.1). Lineage (NCBI taxonomy): Eukaryota > Viridiplantae > Streptophyta > Pinopsida > Cupressales > Taxaceae > Torreya > Torreya grandis. Next base: position 1,505,947 of record JARHVA010003582.1, read on the forward strand.
GGTTTAGGGTTTAGGGTGTGAGCTTCAAGGTTTTGGTCTTAGGGGTTTGGTTGAGGGTTTGGGTTTAGAATTTAGTGTTTAGTATTTAGGGTTTAGAATTTAGTGTTTGGGAATTAGGGCTTAGGGTTTAATATTTTTTGGTTTATGATTTAGATTTTATGGTCTAGGGTTTTAGGTTCAGGGTTTAGGGTTAGGGGTTTAGGGGTTTAGATTTAGTGTTTAAGGTTTTGGGTTGTGGGTTTGGGTTTAGAATTTTTAATTTAGGATTTAATGTTTAAGGTTTGTGACTTATGGTTTGTGGTTTTAGGATTGGGGTTAAGATTTTATGGATTAAGTTTAAGGTTATAGGGTTTAGGTTTGGAGTTTAGGATTTATGATTTAGAGTTTATGGATTGTGTTTTGGAATTTAGGGCTAGGGGTTAAAGTTTTAGGGCTTAGTTGTTGGGGTTTTGGGTTTAAGATTAGGGGTTTATATTTAGGGTCTAGATATTAGGGTTTATGGTGTAGGTCTTAGATTTTTAAATTTATGGTTTATTATTTAGGGTTTGGGGTTTACATATTATGATTTAGGTTTTTGGGTTTGGTTTCAAGTTTTAGTGTTTAGTGCTGAAGGCTTAATAGATTGGGGCTTAGAGTTTAGGATTTGGGATTTAGGTTTTAAGGTTTAGGATTTAGGGTTTAAGGTTTAATACTCATGGTTTAGGGTTTAGGGTGAAGGGTGTAGGGTTCAAGGTCTATATTTTAGTGTTTAGGGTTGTTTGTTTGGGTTTTGGTATTTAGATTTAGGATTTATGGTTTTAGGATTTAGGGTTTATGGTTTTGAGTTTGAATTTTTATGGTTATGGGTTTAGGGTTTAAATTTCAAGTTTTAGGGTTTAGTCCTTAGGGTTTTAGGATTAGAGTTTAGGGGTTAAGGTTTAGGGTTTGGGGTTTAGTGTTTAGGGTTTAATGTTATTGATTTTGATTTTTTTTAAGGTTTAGTGTTTAAATTTGAGGGTATAAGGCTAAGGGTTTATGGTTTATTGTTTAGGATTTAAAATTTTAGGTTTATGGTTTGAGGTTTAGGGTTAAGGGTTTATGTTTAGGTTCTAGGGTTTAGTGTCTAAGGTATAAAGTATAGGGTTTAATTTTTTAACTTTCTATGTTTAGGGTTTATGGATTATTGTTTTGGGTTTAGGGATAATGTATTAGGGGTAAGGGTTCAAGGTTTAGAGCTTAGGGTCTAGGGTTTAGGTATATTATTTAATGTTCATGATTCAAGGTTTATGGATTAGGGTTTAAGGTTTAGGTTTCAATGTTTAGGGTTTAAAGTATATGATTTTTGGTTTGGAGTTAATGGTTTAGGTGGAAATGGAGTGTGCTATGGAGATTAGCTACATTCATGTCTAATATGAGTGACCATATCATGACCATAGGAAGATGTCATGTATGAGTCATTGCATACCTACATGTAGTACTATGTATGTGGTAGATGTAAAATATGAATGACTATATCATTATTGTATATATGCTATATGTTTCATGATATAGGCTATTCATTTATGTGTATTCATAGACCCATTAATTAAAGTTCCTTTTCTAAGTGAAGAACATGGTTGTTAAGAAGATTCCAAAGCAAAGATAACAAAATCAAAGTATAGTACATATAAATCAACTTGATCAAATTAAAAACTATAAAAAATAAGGAATTGAAGGTTAAAACAATCTTAAAAAGTGAATAACTTCATGACTGCATGCAGAGTTGATAGTCTACTAAGATAGAATAGGGCTCTATGTAGTCAAAATAATCATTTTATTATGAAGAAAAGGTGTGTTGTTACTTAATTTTTTGTATCCAAAAATTTATTACATGTGTGAATGAAATATGACTTCATTTCAAGATAATTTACACTTGATCTAAGGTTCATCTCATTGAAACCTTTGAAATCTTATTTTCTGTGTATCTATAATCACTTGCAATCTCTTATATCATGTAGAAAAAGCTGCATGAGTCTGTTTAGAAGATTAAAGAAGTTGAGGGAGGTATTCAAGACTCTGTTCTAAGTTTTAGTTCTTAAAAATAGTATTTAAGTTGTATGAATAATCAATTTGAAGCTAGCAGGCTTTGTGTGCATAGTCAAAACTTAGAATATAATTTTTGATACAAAAAGAACCATAACCTAAATTTGAACTAGTGGAATGTGTTAAAAATAATAGGGAAGTTGTTAGAGAAGGTTGATAAGGTATTAAAATACATAGCATGCTCAAAATCACCTTGTTGTTACAAATACAGAGGACTATTTTTTGATTTGCCTATAGATAGTCATATGAAAGATCAGTCAGGAGAAGATTCAAGTGTTTTACTTTGTTGATTAAGTATAAAATCTTACGAAGGTCCAATATTATTTTTTAAACACTATAGGATAATTAATTAAAGTGATTAAAATCATTTAACAATTAAGCCAAGTCAATGTCCTTCCAAGTAAGCAGATTAGGCCATCCGGCCCTAAAGAGTAGAGTTTCCATTGAAGTCCAATTATTAAGAAAGAAATAAAGGAAATTGGTTTCTCATCCTCAAAGATAGTCTCCAAACATATTGAGAAATATTTATAAGAATCCTTTGATGATCTTAGATTAATAACACCTTTTCAAGACCAAACATGCCTATACGGTGCTTAAGACTTAGTTAACTTTTTGGGCACTTTGGTGATCTAATTGGTATTTTGAGCTTGTGTAAAGACACCTATGAGTATTGTATCATTGTATTGATATTTTCATTGAGTTTTTGAACTGAATGATTACAAAAAACAAGGTAGTTGTAGACCTCTTTACCAAGTCTTTAAGGGGTATAATTTGGCCTAATAGGCCTATAAAGGGTAGAGTTATTATCTTCTAAATTTTGAGTTTAATATCTTCATGCACTAAGAATATTTAGTCAAATAATTGGTGAAACCCTCATAGTATTATTCAAAGAAGTGAGGATGTATAATTGAGTACTTTAGGAGTCAAAAAAGGGTTTTTTTTTTAAGGTAGATTAATGTCTAGGGACTAAGTACCCTATTTTAAGTCATTGAAAGTGTCTTTTGATCTAAATACAGAAGAGAAGAATTCAAGAGATTATACTAAAGAATAAGCTCATTAGTCTTTCAATACTAATACTTAGAAGACCTTTTATGATAGACCAAGAGATAGTTTATGGTTAGAAAGAGACCTAATTGCAAGCAATTTTGTAGAGGATCTTGAAGTAGACCAGGTTAAGTAAATGGAACACTTTCTTTGACACTAGACCAAGCGAAGTAAATGGAACACTTTCTTTGACACTAGTAGGGAATAGTAATGATCAAGATATGGCTTGTGTATTTAGGTAGGGCATACTCCTTGATATCAAGATATGACTCAGTTATTTAATCAATTAGAGCATACTCAAGTAGATAAAGTAGGTAGGGAATACTTAATTAGGTAAAACATGCATGTAATCCTTAGTGGTATAGATATATTACATGTGTAACATGATTTGAAATCTTGTTTCTCATTCTATATTCTAATCCTTAAATTTTAAAAATTAAGTATTGACCAGAATAAAATTTGAAAAACTAACTTCTACATGTTAACTCCTATAGCTCTGTAATCAATTTCAGAAGATGCATAGTGGCCCTAATTTGTTATATTTAGTAAAATAAATTTAAAGTATAAGTTTACAATTAATTTTATATTACATTTAAGTATAAAAATATAAAATGTAATATAAAATTAAATGTAAACTTATACTTATTACATTTATTTTACTAAATGTATCCTTGCATAAAACCAAACTATTTTAAAGAATTTTTACTTGTAAAAAATCAAACAGAGTATACACCCTTTGCAGTCCAAAGAGCATACATCCTTTAGTGTTGGGACCAACCCTTAAAGTTTTGGATTGATTTTTTTTTAGAAAAAAAAGGGCATACACCCTTTACAAAAAACATTTTGTATTTTTCATTGTGTCATGTTTTTTGTCCCTCAACTTTGTGCATCTACCTTATGTCAATTTTTCAAGTTCTGGTGGTTGTGGCATAGGATCCATATTGTTTGATGTTGAAAAATTATTATGGCCTTTGTCTTGTTGACATCTATTGCATACAAGGCCTTCAGGTGTTCGAGAAAAGTTAATTCTAAGGTAAAATTCTTGACAAATATAACACATGTTTGGTGAAGAAAAATTATCTAGACCATGATGAAAAAGCATTTGGAAAGAATTAAAATCTCTCTCAAGCATTCCATTGGGATTGGGTATATTTTTTTCTCCATCAATTTTTAAATCTTGCATTCATTGTTTTCTTCTTATTTGTGATCTTGACTCTTCTTGTAAATCTTTATTTTTAACATCAACATCCATTACATATAGAGGTGCATCCTCTAGTGTTTCGAGCACACGATCAATGGATATTGAATTTACTTGTTCAGAATTAACATCAACATTAACATTTGATCCAAGATAGTACCTTTGAGCTACTTCACGATTACGTTCTTGTTTTTATTGTCTTTTAGAGTCAATGAGTCTATCGGAATGAATTTGTCTTTGTATTCTTCTTCTTACTACACATTTATCATCTTGATATGTTCATGTGCAAATTCTTATCATTGTATCTACATGTTGTTAATTTTATGAATCCAATTCTTCAATTGCGAATTCAGCCCTACATCTAATAGCTCTTCCTCTATCATTATCATTTCAACGTTTCTTTTATTACTCTCTTTCTGTACATGCCATTTTTTGTTGTTTTCATCTTCAATATTCCATTTGATATTCTCCTCATTTCTCCTCATTTTCAAAATTCAACCTTGGTCGAGCCATACCTACAAAATATTTGAAAAGCAATGGTTAAATTACAGAAGACTTTATCATGTGGCTAATTTTTCTTTAAGATTTTCTAATTTTGGTCTGCACGAATAATCTGCTTTTCCTTCTTTGCCAGGAGTCAGCCCTTCATCTAAATTTGAAGATGTGGATAACTAATTTATCATTGGAAGTCCTTCTATAAAGAGTGTTGGTGAGGGATTTTCAACGCCTATTTTTTTTTTTTTGGAGAATATGCACCATAATATCTTAACATCAAATGCATAGACTTTGGATGCCCTTACTTCTGGCTCAGATTTTGAAAATTGTTCATTCAAAACTCTTGATTAGTTGGAGGTTTTGATTAGCTGAAATGAAATAGTGGTGGTGGTAAGATCAAGTCTCAAAAAAAGCAGATCTTTGAGCGTATTGTATCCAAGGAAAGCTGAGGATTTGGGAGTTGCTATGGTTTTGAAAAGAAATTTACTTCAGCCTCTTCAAGATTTAGAGAAGAAGTGGAGGAATCTTTACCTCTTCCGAATCTCCAAGTTATGGATAACAATGTTTTGTCTCCAGGGTCAAATCGCATCATTCCAGCACAAGGAATCAACTTTGACGAGGACGTATTTAAGGAGGGTAGATTTTATGGACGATGTGAAAGATTTAGATCTTTAGTATATGCGAGAGATAGAGGAGAATGCATATCGCTCACAAGATGGTATTCCCTATCCTTTACTTGGTATTCATCCAACAAAGGCCCTTTTATTGATTTTTAGATGAAGCAGATTATTCTTGCATACCAAAATTAAACAATTGATTCCCATTCTGTTTACATTTTCAGCGAGCTAAAAGGTGGCTGATGAATTTAAATTATTCAATACATATCATTGATAAATCCATGATCCTTACATTTCAGAAACAAAAATCACATACCTTAAATTTTATTCGTTGCGCTTGTCCTCCACTTTTCTCTTTTTATTTGGTGAGTTTTGTTTTTTATTTCATTTGATTTTTTTGTTTTATATATATATATATATATATATATAATATTTTTTATGTCAGCTTTATTAAAGCTTTAATTTTATATTTTTATGTCAGTTATTCAAGTTTTTTTTTTTTTGGTTATATATATATTTTTTATGTACATGGTCATGACATGAGACGCCATACCTTATTATTCATTGTAGAACGTCTTTCAATATAATAAGTAATAATTAAAAATAATGAATTTAACATTAAAAAAAAAATTTAACATTAAAAAAATTATATATTAAAAAACTATGTATTCCCTCTCTCTCTCTCTCTATATCATATCATGGGCTAAGTCAGTATATATGACCTAATCCATAATAGGTTTTAGGTTAAGTTTGGACCCCCACAAACCTAAATCTAGTCCTATTTTGGAGGGAAACCAGAAAATTCCCTTAACAGCTGATGTTTGACTTGACCGCTATCATTTTATTTAATCATTGTATTTTTCCTTAATGCCATCTTAAGATATGTTAATCAAGCTATGAGTGATGAAAGTTAACTTTTATGGGCCCTGCAGACACATCAACTAAAAATGTGAATGTACCGTTTGGTTAAGGCACTTCGTCAAGAAGGGTTGATCCTATTATGGATTGATTGTATTATGCTTGGCCTTGATGTCCTCAATCTCTTGTCAAATCTTGTTATGTATTACTGAGTGTGCAAGATATGATAGAAAATATAATGATTAACAAGGGTGTGCAGCACCAAGTCCCTACTGGATAAGTTGGTTTTGTCTTACTGCTTGTACTTTCCAGTAATTTACCCAGTTCCATAGGGATGTGCCTTTAGCCTTGGAGTGCAAGACTTAGTAGATAAATTGAAACCCTTACTTGTTTTTGTGGAAGTGCATATCAAGATTAGAATGCTCAATAGTTTTAGTTTCACCCACTAGACTTGTACCTAGACTAATCCTAATATGGTATTCATTAGCATAACTATTTTAAGTTTTATAGAACCCACACCATTATCATTATAATTGATTTACATTCTCATGGTAACTGCTATCTTAGCACTCTAATTAGACCCACTTCATTATCATTCACATAGACTTGTTTTGCCTCTAACAGAATCCACATCATTATGATTAGAATCATTCAAACTTGCCGCTAGAATTTGGCCATCTGAACTAGATGCAACTGCTCAGACTTGGCTTTAAACAATTGTCTTCTGACTAGGTGCATGCCCTGCATTGCACTAACAACTAGCCTTAGGGATTCTATTAGCTAAAGTGTTTTTCTAAATTCAATAATTTGTTATTAAGGATTGTTTTGATGGAATGTACACCTCCTGAAGCCACACCTAAGAATTTTTTTATCATATCTATCAAGTAAATGATTATCCCAGATCTGTTAGTGAGGTTGAAATGTTAACCAATTTATAAACTTAAGACAAGGGAAAATCTTTTCCTACAAACCATTTTCTAATCACTTGGTCTCCTAAGCTCTAGATACTTCCATTGCCACATATACACCCTTGAATATTTTTTCTTTCCAAAAATGCAATCCAATAGACATATTTAATAGCATAATAATCAAAGCAGCGAGTAGGATATATCAATTGCAATCAATAAAATTTATAAATAGTAAAAGACTGTGAGGCTGACAAAGCATTGTATTGATACACTGTGGGGGTAGATAGTTGAGTAATAGAGACAAGATATAGAAAATGTAGTGTTTTTCTCAACTCATGAAAATTTGTTCAATGTTCAAACCAATTTCCAAAGATTTTATCTCTTTATTGCTTTCCTATTTCACTGGGAAAAAAACTAGCACACAAGGATGTTCATGGCAAAATCTAATAAACTAAGCCAAATTTTTTTTTAATAAATTGTGAAAACATGATAACTACAAATGACTAATATGCCCACAACCATTTAGCAGTTCACAGTTAATAATATAGAAGCAAGATGAGGGAAGAAGCAACGAAAGTCAGCCATCAAACTTTTTGCACACAACTCTCTTCTTCTAAACTTCTGTCTTGGGTGGCCAAACTACAGAAATCAAATACGAATGATTTTTGACATATGAAGGCAAAACAGTTAAGTGGACAATTTACGGAAAAACAAGTTTCATTAACTTTGATGACATCAATTCCTGAGCCCTCGGTTGGTATCACTTCCATGTTTGACAAATGTCAATTAGATGCTCTCCAATTCAGCTAATTGAATGTTAACTAGGCATGTTCACAATGTAGACCTATCTTGAGAGAGAGAGAGAGAGAAAATTTCCACAGAAGATGAATTAAGATATTTATAACAAATGCATCTACATCTTAGACCTATCTTACAAGTCTTCTAGGGTAGTTTTGGTTAGAATAACCTTCAAGTTATCTATGGGATGCGATAAGAAAGGCTATTCACATTTTGAAAGGCTAAAAATGACAAGAATGCTAGTATAGAAGTGGTTAATCTGCATTATCATTTAATCTCCTTTACTCTTTGCTATAAAAAGACATGGAAACAGAGGTGGTTTACATAAACTCCAAGGTTCTGAAAAATTTTACTAAAAGGGATTATGTAGATCAAAGTTATTATCATCACCTTAGGATTTCTACTAGAAGTAAGATGGCCAGATCACTTGAAGCCTTTAATCACTACATTACTAGATGTACAAGGATCTATAGGATTAAGTAAAGATAGAAAAATCAGAGGCCTTGCTCAAGTTACAATGGGAGTGTTATCCTAAGCAACAATTCCAAGATAATGCAGGTTGGTTAAGCCATGATACATATAGAAATGAAGAACATAGAGGCATTGAAAAGCCTGATATATAAATCCAATTAGATCTTCAATTTATCTGAGTCTGTGCTAGCATCTTTCACCTAAGGAAACACCTTGCATACAATAGCATATATATGTATATTAGAGTCAAGGGCAGATTTTTAGACAGCACTTAAGCTGTCCTAGGATATCAAAAGGGCCAATACATGATCGTATTTGAAGAATCCTTATAATATGTAATTACAGGATTCTACAAATAATAATGAAATAAAATTCACAAGACATTAACCTCATATTTAAATGAGGAATAGGATGGCTTTTTAAAGCCACAATAACATTTCTTATAAAATATTTATGGCTGCGACAGTAAAAACTTTTGATGCTTGTGTATTTATCAAGGACAATTTGAGGAGGTCAGGTTGACAGCAGCACAAAGGTCATCAGGTATCCATTTTGATGTTGGTCCAAGGACTCTTAAAATGCATCATTTCAAGCAAGGACCTAAATCTGGTACCCCTATTAAAAAATTACTTGAAACGCCTCTTGGCTTTGTTATAAAGAATCATCCTGCATACGGTGACGGTATATCCGAGCATCCCTGTAAGACACAGGGTTCCTAAAAATCAAGATAGAAACAACGACTTCCACTGCTCCTTTTCCATTCCCAAGAACCTGAAATTATATCGATTCACAATTCATATCCCAACAGAAGTCTTTGCAAACCTATATTCCTTCGAACCAAATTAGGAATGAAGAATCTTTAGAAAATACCAGATGTAGAGACAATCTCAATGAAAATTTTAAAAAAAATCAAATAACTTAAAAAAAAATCCACCTGAGGCATCTGCTACATTAATTTGGCTTACAAAAATGTGTTACTTCGAAGGTAAGATGGGCCACATACAGAAGGACTGCAGGAAGAGAATATGGATAGGAATGGATTTACGAGCAACAGACAAAGAGGTAGAAGACCACTCACCACTGCCCGTCCCTGCAAATCGCCGACTGCCGATCATCCTGCTCTCAGACGGTTCCACCTTGCATGCACTGATTTAGTATTAAATGTGTGACAGAATCTCGACTGACGTGAAAAAGCTCATAACATCCTATTTATTTAAACCAATCACAGCATTTGAAATAATATTTTTTATTTTTAAAGATTTTGCTATTTCTTGTTATAAAAGTTTGGAATACGTTTTGACATGAAAATCAGTGTCTTCCGATTAGTTAGGGGAGCAAAGAATAATTACAGTTTAAGGTTAAATGATTCCAATAGTCCCTCTTTTCGAGACTAAAAAATAGATTTTAAAATACTAAATTCAGTAACATAATTTTGTAACTATTAAAATATGGAGGCATGATTAAAATTTATTAGATAATTTAAGTTATTAATTTTTTTTTTATAAATTTTTTTTTTTTGTTAAAACCACAATAAATGTAAGGAACAAATCTTGGTCAAACCATTAAAGAGTAGGAAACAATTAAAATAAATTTATATACATTGTCTTTAAATTTTTTTTTTTTCAAATATGAATTTTATTAAGTATTAAAAGAGAAATTTTGAAAAATAATATTAAAAGTTATTAGTAGTTTTAATAATAACAACAACAACAACAACAACATGTATATGTATTGTATGTGTGTGTGTGTATGATTGTAATAAAAATATATTTCAGATAATAATTACTAAAGAAACTAGAAAGTGTTGTAGTTTTGGGAAACAATGAAGTTTAAAGTTTTCTTAACATTTAAATATTTGTATTCTTTTAGTTTTTTTATTACAAGTTTGACATAATTTTTTGATATTATTTCGATTTACTTAAATTGATTATTATTTTTTTAAAATTATATTTATATTCTTATTTTTTAATAAAAAATTGCATTTTTATATTAAATTATATTTGTTTGTAAATGTAAAGAATAATTAATAAAATAATGATATTATGTTTTGAATCTAATAATAAAAAAAAAAGAAATAAAATATTTTGTATTTTTTTTTTTGAAAGAATGAAAAAGTGAAATTATTCATATTTTATATTTTTCTTATATCAAATGGAAATTTTGAAATGAATTATAATTTTATAAATTAATTACATTTTATGTCAAAAGTATTATATATTTCTCCTAATGTTCAGACAATTAAATAGGATAAAATTATCATAAATTATTTGGGTATAATGTTTTTTTTTTTTTTTTGTTTATATAAGTGGAAAGAGAATTTGACATTTATTGTAATATTTTTCTTTGTAAAATGATTATAAATATTATTTTATTTTATTTTACAATGAATGAAGTTAAGCCTTTGATTTACATATTTTGTTGTCAGAAAATATTTAGTATAAATTGTTTCATATTTTGTTTTTATATTTAGATTGGTATTGGTAAGGATTTGGGATCAAAAGATTTCAATTCTAATTTTTGGTGGAATTATTTGGAACTTCTATAGGAAAAAAGGAAAAATTGAAATATTTTTCTAATATTTTATTAAGAGATTTTTACATTATACAAAAATACAAAATGAATAATCAATTTTATTTAATAATTTCATTTGATTGAAAAAATCAAATATGTATTATAAAAAATTTAATACTTTATTTTATATAAACTATATTTTGAAGAATACATCAAATAATAAAAATAAATGAAACTCGTCATTTTACATCCAATCAATAAATTTATTATTAAATTAAATAATTATTAATTACAAATATATCAATACACTCCCAAAAAAAACTTATTAATATTATAAAATAAAAAATTACATGTAACCTAACCACCCTCACAAACAAAAGTTTAGGGGACCACATCAAACCAAACTTTGCATTATTCATGTTTTTATATGAGACTTTAATTGACTTGAAAATAAATAAAAAATAAAAAATTATTTATTTATTTATTTTTGTCATATTTATGATCTACAAAATATCATCCCATATTTCAGTATATTAAAGATAATTAATTGTATTTTAAATATTCCCAGTCAAGAATTCAAGTTCTTGGTCACGGAGACAACTCAAGTTTACTTATAAATCCAGAAAGTATCTTTAGGATGTTAAAGAATTGAATTATTAATAAAAAGTTTGGACATTTGTCCACTTGTTTGAAACTTTAAACTATACCATAAAGGAGAAATGCACGCAAAGATTACCCCCAAAAAAAACTTTATTTCCATAAAGGAAAGATGGATTGTCCACGGCTGCAAAAGGTTGACTTATCTTATATGTCCAACTTGCAACAAAATTGGCCCACTCTTTTAATGATAAAAGAATGGGGGTCCATGTCAGCTAAAATCACTGAACTATCTCACGTATGGACCGCTACCATGTGTTAGAGCCTCAAAATTATTTTTAGTTATATGTTGTTTTCGACACCAAACAATGTTTAATATTTTTATATCAATTTTATGTTGAATGGGCACTCTATATGTCAAATATTTTAATCCTATCCTATGTATACATATTCTTAATAATTAATTAATAATATTCTTCTCTTAGACATTCTATATATAATTTATTTGTTTATTATTAAATTAAATTAAGTCTAAATTTATAGATTTATAATATTATCAAATTTTATTTTTTTATATTGAAATTTGAAAAATTAATTTAAGTTTATTTTTGTAAGCAATTAATTATATATTGTTTTACGATTTAAATAAAAGAATAAAATTTTAATTATTTTTTAATCATAAAATACTTTTCAATTTATCAAAAATAAAATTACATAAACAATTTTAATATTAATACTTTGTGTTTTAAATAAAATTTTAAAACATATTTTAATACCATAATCATTTTATTATATTATTTTTATGATTTAATGAGATTGTATGATATAAACATTATATAAATTATGTCAAATTAATATCATTATACTATTTTTTAAATCTTTAATTATATCATACTTTAGAGTATAATATGTGAAGACACTTTAAAATTAATTTTGTTATAGTTTTCTCAACAATTTGTAATTTGTACAGCAAACTCAGTAACTGTTTTATTATAAACTTTCATTAGTTTGATATTAAAAATGAAACAAACTATTCATGACTGTTTTTCTTAAAAAAAACTTGTAAATAATACATTTTAATAATTATTGCATAAAAATTTAAATTTATACTTACCTTATTTTATATGAGAAATTATTACACACACCACTGATTACTATTGAACATTCATATTATTAATATATAATTTGTTTTTTGATTATATATACACATATCCATAAGGGTGCACACACACAATAATTTTAATATACGAGTATGATTTTATTTATGCTATGTAATTTATATTTTTAGTCTTCTTTTCTATAAAAATCAATATTTTCCATTGCATATTTTTGCACATTGAATATTTGATTGCCCGTTGAAAAAATAGGGCTAAAAAGAGTTGAATATTCTATTAGACGGTCACACATTCATTATGAAAATGAATGTGAATTAGAAACCCATTTTACATAAAGTAATTCATGCATTTCCACAAAGCGTTTCGATGTCACAAGAATATTGGAGCTATTTTAGGGTAAAGAAGAAACTTTGTCAAGTGACACAAGTAATACAATGTGAAATATGAAGAGAAAGAAATAAAAAGGGTATGAGGCACATTAATTCGAAAAGTCAAATTTTAATTTGTGACATCTGATTAAAATTTGTTACATATGTAAACGGTTGTTGGTTTAACTAATAAAGTTGCTTCACTGACAAAGAGCCCACCAAAGATCAATTCTTACCACTAGCAAAACCTGATACGAAAAAAGAAATGAAACCGGAATCATACCCCAAACGACTTTGATACAATAGATACCCCTCAATCTTAAAAAAAAATGCTAAACTTTTAAAATTAAAAAAAACAAAACTTTTAACATTAAAAAAGATGCTGATTTTAACATTAAATATGACACATTTATTGAAGATAAATTCTAAATTTCAATCAAAATAAATAAATACATATCTAAATCAAAATTCTAAAATTTATCTTGATGTATGTGACCCTAAATAACTTTAAAATATCCATTAGCTATTATGGTTCTACTTTATTACTTCCTTTATATGCATCATATTTATTTCTAATTCATATTGGAGTAGTAAACATATAACTAGGTTAATCCTCAGCATGAAAATTCAGTCACTCTTATATTATAAGACTATAGGTTGTTATTGGTGGGAAAGAATGGGGATAAGCATTCTGCACTGCTGCTCCCGACCAAAGAAGAAGGAGGTGCAGGTCATATTTTCCAGTGGGGAGCCCCGCCATTTCTACGCACCCATCACAATACGCGACCTTCTCTTGCAATATCCCCACCATTACTGTGTTCCCCACGCCTCGGGATCGAGTCTCTCCGCGGACGACGAACTGGAAGGCGGCAACACCTACCTGCTCCTGCCGCTGCCCAGGCTCTTCCCAGACAACCGCCGAGCCTCGAACTCGCGACCTTCTGATAAGGGTAATCGCGCCAAGACATGGGAGCCCTCGTTGCACATGATCGCAGAAAACGATAGTCTTATGCAGCCCAACAAGGATCACAAGTCCGCCAGGAAACAGGAGAAAAAGATCGTTAAACCGGCTTCGATAAAACCCAAATACACGTTAAATAGGAACGCGTGGTAAGTAATTTTTCATTTTCTTTAAGAGTTATTGATATTTTTTTTTGTTTTTTTGTTTTCGTTTTTGCTCGATCGAGTCTTCTCCTTGAAGGTTGAGGATTGAGGGGGGATCAAACCGGATCTCATCCGTATCGATCTTCATATTCTATTAGACTTAATTCTTTTTAAAATTTGTGTAAATTAATTAAATTTAACAATAAATTATCTTTTTTTCAACATTTTAATTAATTAAAAATTTTCAAATGAACTTTGAAATTGTTTGAATTCTCATTTCAGGCATACTGAGAACGCGATGTGTATGGCATATATGGGACCTTCTGGACTTATATTCTGATCCAGCAAGAAATATTGAGTTCTTTCTTTACATCACAGATGGTGATTGAAAAAATATCAATCTAAAATCATACAGAGTTTCTTGTCGGACAAATCATACGCAGTTTCTTTTCGGACAAATCATTATATTAAAATAAAAATTGAGTTGTAGTCTGACAATGTGGGAGCTTCTGCATTGACGATGTTGATGGCTTCGCTAATATCTTTCTTATTTATATTTATGAAATGGGCCCTGAATACCAACCGGCCTTTATTGTAACCATCTGTCTGCTCTATCTTCAATTTTCAATTATTAATTAATTGATGCGTTTCAATTTATATATATTAAAAAGAAAAAAGCCACCATTGCTTTGCTTACTGGTTTTGTTTTCCACTCGCCATTAATCCTAAAATTGTATTCTAAATAGCTTAAGGTAAATAGTTTCGATTGAATCCGTTCGTAGCTTCCAGAAAGGAACACAAGCCGCAAAGTTGAGGCCTCCCATCATGTGCATTGAATAAAAGAGAAATCCAGTAATAACTACATGCATTAATTTTTTTAATTGGAAACTTATTACCATATTTAAATTAATAAAAAATATTGGAGATAAAATATCTATAACAGTTAAACGGTGGGTGATCAGTATATCTCATTTAAAAAATAAGTTTTAAAAGACATTCATAAAGTTTAATATGATAAAAAATATTATAAAATGAAATTAGGTAGTTAGATCATTATGAGGGAGGGAGACTCAAGCGGAGGGTTTTTCTATAAGTAAATTTAATATCATCTAATTATCTTGACTATTCTAAATAATAAAGGTACAAATATTTTTATTAAGGAGGAACAATCAAATTTATATTAACATTCATCATAAAAGATGTTTTTATAAATGTTGTATGTATTTATGGAATTGAGTGATGGCATGAATTTTATAGAGGTTGAAAATGAAGAGGGTAATGAGAAATGAGAAATAGAATAGCGGAAGGGTGCATAAATAATAAGCATAATGTTTAATTTTTCTAGTTAGTGTACAACTTGCATTTAATCAAAATTAACATTTAATTTTCTTTAACCGTTAGTGTTTGGCTTAACCAGTATCATTTTCTTTAACTGTTGTGGTTTGCCTTAACACCATTTTAAAGGATGTTAATAGAAATGTAAATGATGAAATTTGACCACTTTTCTGACCTTGCAAACACATCAACTGAAAGTAAAGACATATCAAGAAAGGTTGATCTATATCTAAATTGATTATATTAAGCTTGGACTTGATTCCCTCAATCTCTATTAAGCCTTATATATATTAACGACTATATAAGACAATAGAAAATATGAAAATTAATAAAATAGATTTTAGAATGCCTAAACTCGGTAACATACTTTTGAAACTATTAGAATATAAAAACATGATTAAAATTTATTAAAACATTTAAACTCTTACCAAAGTTACGTTATCTTTTTTATAAAATATATTTTTGGAGTTTTATCCTTAGCCAAACCATTAAAGAATGGGAAACAATTAAAATAAATGTATATATATCATCCTTAATTTTTTCTTCTTCTAGCATGAATTTTATTAAGCATTAAAGGGAAATATTAAATAATAATATTAAAATTTATTAGTAATTATATATATTAATGGCTATAACAAAATTATAAAGCATGAGATAGCTTCTATATTATTTGTATATATGTGTATGTGTATATATGATTGTAGGAAAAATATTTTTTAAATAATAAATAGTAAGAAATTAGAAGTGTTGTAGTTTTACAAAATGTGGAGGTTTAAATTTTTGAAAAAAATTTAAATATTTTTCTTCTCTTGATTTTATTACTACAAGTTTGATATGATTTTCGATTTTATTTTTTTTTACTTACATTGAGATTTTTTTATTATTATTTTTGTATTCCTAAAATAAATAATGATCAGCCAAATAACAATGTTGTGTTTTGAATTTTATAATAAGAAATGAGAAATAAAAAATTTTGTATTTTTTTTTTTTTGAAAAAATGAAGAGTGAAATTATTTATTATATTTCTTATATCAAACGGAAACGATTGAATGAATAATAATTTTATATTAATTACATTTTATCTCAAAAGTATGATATATTTATTCTAATGTTTAATCTATTGATTATGATGAAATCATCATATTATTTGAGTATAATGATTTTTCTTTATTTATGCAAGTGAAAAGAGAATTTGATATTTGTTGTAATATATTTTTAAATGAGTATAAAAATTATATTATTTTATTTTTACAATAAAAAATATTAAACATTTGATTTATGTATTTTAATGTTAAGAATATTTAATATAAATTATTTCATATTTTGTTTTTTTATTTAAATCAGTATAAGTAAAGATATTTGTGCACTTGTCCACTTGTTTGAAACTTTGAACTTTTTATACCATAAAGGACAAATGCACGCAAACATTACAGACAAAAGAAAACTATATTTCCATAAAGGATAGATTGACCCGGGTGCAAAAGATAGGTCGGCTAATCACTGAACTATCATGGATCACTGCCATGTGTTAGAGCCTCTGATGCCTTCTAATTAAATGTTGTTTTCTACACGGAACCATGTCCTTGACTTATTTATTAAGTATCAATTAATATTTTTAAAATAAATTATTTATATTACACCTCACATTGTTGATCACTATTGAACATTCATATAACTAATACATAATTTATTTCTTTTGAATATATATACACAAGTTCACACATAACAATTTTAATGCACAATGTATGATTTTATCTATGTTGTGTAATTTATATTTTTTGTGTTTTTTTATATAAATTAACATTTTCACAATAATGTAAATATCTCATATTTATACATATTGAATTTGTGACTACTAAAAAGAGTTGAATATTTTATTGGATGGTTAAAAATTAAGTGTGAAAATGAATGCGAAATATAAACTCATCTAATATTTTATATATTACAATTCTTACATTTTCAGGGTCTAACAACTAACAAGATAGTTATACAATTTACCAACTATTAACATAAGCTTTTAAAGTTGTGTTGTTTTCCGCAAAACTTTTGGATGTCACTAGTATATTAGAGCCATTTTGAGATAAAGAAGAAAGTTTCTCAAGTGTAGGTACACAAGTAATACAATGTGAAATATAAAGGAAAATAAATGAAACGTAGTATGGGGCACATTAAATCGAGAAGTCAAATTTTAGTTAGCAACACTTGATTAAAAAAAAATTCACTTTAGAACTAGAAGAGGCAAGGCTCTTAACATAAAAATAAAGTGCTGATTTTAACATCAAAAGTGGTGGTGTTCCTAACATTTATTGGGATGAATTCTAAATTTCAATCAAAATGAAGACATTTCTAGATCTAAATTCTAAAATTTATCTTGAGATCAATATTAAAAACACATGTATTTGTCCCTAAATAACATGAAAATATCCATTAGGTATTATGTTTCTATTTTAATGGAACACAAGTCCGTCAGGAAATAGGATAAAAATTCTCGTTAAACCAGCTTTGATAAAAACCCAAATACACATTAAATGGAACACGTGGTATGTAATTTTTCCTTTTCTTTGAAGTTATTAGTTTTTTTTTTTTTTTTTTTAGTTTTTGTTTTTGATTGATCGATTCTTCTCCTTAAGGTTAAGGATTGAGGGGGTATTCAACGAGTTTTATATGGGAATCAAATCTGACCTCATTGTTTAGATTTATAGTGTTAATCTTTAATAAGATTTAATTATTGATATATTTTTTTTAATTCAAATAAATTTAGTAATGAATTAATTAAATTCAATTTTTTAATTAAAGTTTTTTTTTTAATTGGATTATGAAATTGTTTGAATTTTCATTATAGACATATTGAGAACATCATGTGTATGGTGTATATGGGACCACTTAGGTTTATATTCTGATCCATCAAGAAAAATTAAATTCTTTCTTTACATCACATATAGTAATTAAAAATACATCAATTTAAAATTATAAACACAATTTCTTCTCAATAAAATAATTTTATTAAAATAAAAATTACATTGAATATTAAATTATGTAACAATTTGAATAAAGTAGGAGATTTTGTATTGACGATGTCGATGACTTACATAATACTTTTCTTATTCATATTTATGAAATGAGGCCCTGAATACCAACCAACCTTTAATGTAACCGTATGTTTACTTTATCTTCGATTTTCAATTATCTATATATATATATATATATATATATATATATATATATATATAAAAGCCTCTATTGCTTTCCTTACTAATTTTGTTTTCCAATCATCATTGACCCAAAAATTATGGTCTAAATAGCTTAATGTTAGATAGATTGGATTAGATCCATTCATAGCTTCTAGAAAGGAACAAGATCCTCAAAGTGGAGTCATGACATCTAATTTATTGAATAAAATAGAATTCTATTATCATAAATCCATGCATTATTATTTTTAATTGGAAACTCATTACCATATTTGTTAATAAATTTATCATATATATATATATATATATATATATATATATATATATATATATATAAGCCTCTATTGCTTTCCTTACTAATTTTGTTTTCCAATCATCATTGATCCAAAAATTATGGTCTAAATAGCTTAATGTTAGATAGATTGGATTAGATCCATTCATAGCTTCTAGAAAGGAACAAGATCCTCAAAGTGGAGTCATGACATCTAATTTATTGAATAAAATAGAATTCTATTATCATAAATCCATGCATTATTATTTTTAATTGGAAACTCATTACCATATTTGTTAATAAAAAATATTGGAGATAAATTATATATAGACTTGATTCACATTAAAAGGTGGGTCATTAGTATTTATAATTTAAAATATAAGTCTTAAAATATACTTATAAAGTTAAAAATGGTAAAAAAATATTATAAAGTAAAATTAGGTATGAGGGTAGTTAGATCATCACAAGGAGGAGAGAGAGGTCTAAGTCATCCAATTATTATGAAAATCAGATCTACATTGACACCCATCATATTGCCCATTATAAACAATAAAAAGTACAAGTACTTCCCACTAAAGTTAAGGAGGAAAAAATAGATCTACATTGACACCCACCATGAAAGACCATCAACTATCATAGCTTGAGCACACAGATTCTAACCCCTCCTTGAGAAGGAGAGGTCAGAGGAGCCACTTAGAGAGTAGCTCCACCACCATTGTGGCACTAATATAAGACATTCCTTGTTGAGGGATGCTTAGAGAAATTATTCTCATAATGCAAGTAGAACTCTAGGAATGATTAAGTAGGACTTATAGGTGTTGGAATTATATTTTTTTTAATCTTTCCCCTTGATATGAAATAATACAAATGTAAGGAAATACATTTTTTTATTAGTCCAAAACCATTGTGAATTTTTTTGGAATCTATATGACACAAGGATACATAAATTTTGTTAATCCAAGTGGAAACATGAATTGTGAAAAATAGAAAACAATTCTAGACCTTTAGAGATGTAAAAGAATAGTAGTTGTGAAGTAATTCCAAATTAAATTAATATAGTTTAGCCTTACAAAAAGTGCCCAAGACAATCATTCCTCTAAGATATGGGATTCATATGTAAAGGTTAAAAAAGGATATGAATCCACTTTGAAGCACATTATGCATGAGGGGAATTCCTAAATAAATTCTTGAATGTCCCTATTCTATTACAAGAAAGACAATTTAGATAAGCAATACAATTTTCATTAATTGTTCACATAACAAAAACCCTTGATAAACTAAACAACAAATCCAATATGAAATATTTGATTAAACTTTGCCCGCCACATAAGTTTAAGGAGAAAGGGCCACATCTGAATTGATTATTTCAATGCACACTAACTATTAAGTTCATAAAGAAATAAATGAATGGTGTTAAGAATTATTTAAATAAGTCCCATGGAGTAAATATTTAAGGGTGTATAAAAATTACAATGCCAATATTTCCACCATGCATCAATTGTTGAAAACACAATTTATGCATTGTAAGATTAGGTGTGAGCTCTTGAATATATAATATGGGGTGAAATTTTTGATTCATGTAGTTTCTACAAGTGAAAGGTTGTCACTGATAATGATAGAAGAACACCAAATATTATAGTCATTAAAAGAGAGGCTCAATCTAAACCCATCCTAAGATCAATTGAGAAATGGTTTAATCAATTTAATTCTTTAGAAATGTTGTGGGAAAGAAATGATCCTTTAATCTTAACTAAGGTGTTGGTAATAAGAAGATTATGTAAATCAATATAATTTTAGACCTTTTTTATTTCCTAGAGTTGATTTCCACAACCTATTGTTGTTTATTGATAAAAAAAATAAATTTTATTTGTTAAAATAAACTATGTTTAGATATATCTTAATAAATTTTGATTAATATTATATTGATTTATGCCATGTAGTGTTTACTATATTCATTTAATGTATTTTTAGTAATAGTTTGGTTTCATGTATAAATTGATTAAGCATTAATTACACATATTAACAAAATTTGGTTAAATGTGAATGTTATTATAATTTATTGTATATTTCATAACTTGATATGTTATCATTATTATTGACATTATCCTGAATTTTTTAGCACATATTAACCACCTTGTGGTTATCTAAGGTGGATTTTGTATGAAATTGTTATAATGACCTATAACTATTGACTTTCTCTTAATAAATTAGGACTCAAAAAGGTCATAACAATAGAGTTTGTGTATACTTAAACTGTAACAAGGGACCTAAAATAATCATAGACCTAGTAGAGGGTAATCTAAACTAAAATTTAAAGATGAAAGGGGTTCCAAAGAGTAAGCCTATGACATTGAGTATAGCTCTCCCTAATTCTCAATATAGATAAGTGATTACAATAATGATAACAAATGTGTGTATCAAGGATATAATAAGGATACCACATGCAAGTAAATTATAAATAAGGATAACCTAATCTAATATAGATATAAAAATTAAACTAATAAGAAAGTGAGTGGTGAAATACTGAAACAATGGGTGGTCTATGCAACCTCAGGTTATAATGGCAAGTCTAAGAAACCGTATATCTATACCAGTGTATTCGGTATAAGGAATATCATAGGCAAGGATAAACACATGAACTCATATTATAAATAAGAAAGAATTATCTAATCTAATACAAGTAAATAAAAAGAGAGAAGGGATAGAGATTCTTACCTTTGGTAGAACATTTGATGCCTCAATCTCGCCCTTCATATCAAGTGTAACTTTGCAAGAGATGTTGTAAGTTAAAGAGTGCAAAGTCCTAAGAGAGTTATATTACACTTACAACTTAGATCCTTCGTTGGGGTCTCTAAATACCAAGTATACCATAATCAATATTAGACCTCCAAAATAGTACTTTAAACCTATAACTCCTCTAAATACTACTTAGGAATATAAATTTGAGTGAAATAAGAGTATATAAATGTGATATATGGTTTAAGAATTAAATATGACCCCTATATATGGGGTTATAATAACCAAAACTATCACTAAAATTTATGTTGATGGTGTTGGTTAGCTCAATACAGTGTTATGGCTATTAGATGAAATAGTAATATTTTAGCTAGCCTAATAAAGTAAAAAAATATAAAAGATTGTCTAGAATTGTATTGGCCAGGCTGATACAATACAATAGAGGGAAGCTAAAAAAATTTGAATGGAAATTAGACAGAGAGATGAGTTGTAAAATATACTTATAGAAGGTTGGAATTATATTAGTAAAGATATTATAAAATTGTATGCAAACACTTTTCATAAAATACTATGAGTCGATCCTACCCCATTCTTAGTACACCATTAAGGCATGTATTTAGGGAGATTGATATGCCAAAAATCCCCTAAAAGATAAACTTTAGTAAATTGATACATTGAAAAATGTCAGGGGTATATTATGGTCCACCAAATGTTCATCATGTGTAACAATAGTGTAATATGGGATGGTGTTTTGAGATATATATATAGTAATACAAAAGAGTATAACTAAAAATAATTGTTGATAAATGAATGATTAAATATAATATATACATATCTTGACATACCTTTCCATTGAATGATTGCATGCAAATACCATAATCTTGATCATGGAAGGCACAATAGCTGCATTTTAGAAAGCTTAAGGATATAAGGCTAAAAATGGATAAAGAGATGTAAAATGAAAAACTTTCTTAAATGATTGAAACACTTTAAATCTAGGTTAGAACCAAAAGATCTAAGGAAGTGGAAAAATACTAAGAAAATTTGTCAATCTAAAATGTTAATGCCACTTATGACTAAAAAAACACAAAAAGGAATCTAAAGTAAGATAGGTGATAATTTAAATAAAAAAGACACAAATAAATCTTACATAATAGTAAAAACATCCATGTAATAGAATTAACAAATCAAACTCAAATAAGGATGTGAAAAATTAGAAATAGAACTAAATGACCCACAAAAGGGTGAAACATGAAAGCATGTGAGGGTAAGAAAAGGACCAAATGGCTTGTAAAAAGTGAATTACAATATCAAGGTCCAAAAAAATGGTGAAGAGAAATTTTAGGAAGATAAGATAATGGCCAAGAGAGTATCTCACATCAACTCAAATATGCATCTTCTATTCTAAAGATGGAAAAGCTAGAATTTCCACAATACTGCCATGTCTAAATGTGAACAAAAAATATGAATAAAATAAAATAATGAAGATTTATAAATAAACTTACATATCAAATGAAAAATTAACGAATGAAAAAGAAAACATCAGAAAGATGTAAATATTATTTTTACCAAAAACAAGACACTCATATCAAGTTGGCAAAACTAAGAGTTTCCAACATCAATGGCCCTAGAGAACCTAACCTAGAAAATGTACTCTTATGCTAACTAGTGAAGTATAAATATCATCCCATAGAGGTTAGTATGCATGAAAAATAAAATGATCTCATGCTCCCAAAACATGGTTTCTACTCCTTAGGACCCCTTACAAAGCTATTGATCTACTATTAATATTATGTACTTATGTTAGAAATTAGGTGGCACTAAAATGTAGTACATGTAAGTAATAATGTAATGGCCCCTCCAAATCTAGTCTACTATCCTACTTCACCCAATTGACCTTGGCTATATCATGAGGCCAACTATGGGATTTGACATTTTAATAGAATAAGATATGTGCTAACGAGATCATATCCTTGATGTGATTTGAATTTTAAGATATAATTTTAATTAACATTGCCTTTTCTTATGATTTGGATTTTGGGTAGATAGAGGATAATGAAGGGCAAAAAGGGGGTATAAAGTGACACATTTTTTTTGAAAATAACAACAGTTGAACTTGGAGATAATTTTAGACAGACTTGAACAAATAATTTGGTAATAAAATACGAATATAAATTGTGGTATTTTAAATTTAGTTTGTAAATATTCAAATTTTTTTCAATATCTAGATGAGGAAAGTATATGAAATTGATGCATTTATGACAATGGCATGGTACTTTTTTGTGAAAACATAAGGAGACTACATATATATGGACACATGTTTTTTGAGTTAATGAGTGGATTTTAATATAAAATTTCATATATGGATAGAGTAGATGTCGAAGATTGTTGAGAATATATATATATATATATATATATATATATATATATATATATATATATATATATATAATTATAATTTTACAAGTCAAGACAACTAGAGAATTAAAACTGCAACTGCACAAACATAACCTTTTCACCTTAACTTCATGAAAATATATTTTTTTAAATAATAGAAAATGATGTGTATATTTTTTAGATATAATTTTTTATAAACTTTTGATTTATGATTAAAAAATTATACATACATACATATAATGAAATCTGCCCAATCAGATGTGTCCATAAAGATGGAAACAACACATAAATTTATTATAATTCATGTGGGATACTCCATGACATGTTTTAGGATAAGTTTGAACACTCACAAACCTAAATATAGACATATTTTGGATGGAATCTAAAAAATTAAAATTAAATTCTTTATATAAGGATGTATGCACTTTATAAAAGAGTGTACTCCTTTTGTTGAAGACTGAAAAGTCTTCTCCAAATTGCATACACCCTTTTCAAAGGGTGTACACCCTTCTATAAAGGTTGTACACCTTTTGAAATACCACAAATACTAATTAATGTAAATTCCCATTTAGAACTACTTTCAAATAGGGCATGTGTGTTTTTCAAAAGGACACATGCCCTTTGTACTCCACAAATTTTGATTGTTTATTCATGAATTTCAATCATTCACTTTTCATTTTACAAACTTGGAACTAGTTTTTACTTTTGACATTGTGAAAATTCTATAAATTCTCCTTTTACCTTGTCTTAATTACTATAAATTCTTTAATTTTTATTATACTTGGACTTATGTTTGTGAAAGTAAATCATGAGATCAGGTAGTCACTGCAAAATACCAATTAATGAGCTAACAAATGAGAAAATTTATGTCGAGAGAGAAAAATAAAGAAAACAAGCAAGCAAATAGGAGAGCATCCATAAGAGCCTTTGGACAAAGTGAAGGTACTTCCTCCACACTAGGTAATATTTCAAATGAAAATAGCATTCCCAATTCCATATAATTTAATTTAGATATATCTTCAAATGAGATAAGATAACTTAATCAATCCTTATTAATTGATGAAATTCAAACTATAGAATATGTAACTAATGAATTTGTATTGAGTAAAGAAACACATGGAGAAACAAATTATAATAAAACATACATCCATAATGAAGATTTTGAACATGATGATAATCAACATCATGTAATTACCCTAATTAATCTCTCTCATAATGAAAAGGAATTCACTTCACCTAGAGATTCTAATGTTAACCAACACTCTAATATCCCTTCTATGGTTGAAGTGTTAACACCACTCAAATTAATAAAAATATGTAGTTTTTGGACCCACACCTCCAATGATAATTCAAATAACACCAAGGAATTTTATTGAAATATATGAGAAAATAATAGAACATATGGAAGGAAAAATGTCAACAAGAACAACTCAATTTCATGCTCAATGTTTATGGGATTATGCATGTGAGAAGAAAACCCATACAAAAGAATGTCAACTATCTATGCAAATAATGAAAATGAAAAAACGTTGTGCTCTGTGATGCATAATTTAGGGTTGAGAACAAGCAATATAGAGTGATTAAAGAATGAAACATAAAAAAATATATTTAATGCATTTTTATATAATAGGTAATAGAACTAAATAAAAGATAATAATGTAGAAAGATGAGTAATAATATAATTTATAATGAGTAAGTCAACATCTAAAGTCATTTCTTTCTCAAACAAGTACATCCTTGAAATTGAATAAGAAAACTCTAATAAAATACATAAAAATAATAACAAGGATTGATGACCCTTTACTCACAGATTGTTGGGTATTTAGTGTTATACTTCCATGACAAGACAAGGTATTGGTTGAAGGAACAAGACATTTTATTGAATTTGTTTGGCATGAAAACACAATGGACTCATCTAATGTATCATAAGTTGTTAAAATAAATAAAGGTTCAAAAAACCATGAGCTACATGAAAAATATTTCTTGGACTTGACACAAACATAATTTTTTTAAAAAAATATTGAAAAAATTAATAGGCAATTAATAATTAACCAAAGGTCATTTGAGATGTGAAAGCCTTTCTATGTTTAAATTTAACCAGACACACACCACATGTTTTTATAGGCTCCATGTTTAGTTTTCTATGCATTTGGATGTTTTTATTTCATATACATTATAATTTACATAATAAAAATAGTATGCAGGAACATATGGTGTCTTCTCCATCTAAAACATCAAGAGAGTTAATCACAAGTATTTATTGTCAAAGTCTTGGGGAAAAATTATTTTCCCAAACAATGTTTAAATGGATTATGTAACACTTGTGGTGGTTTGTCACACTTGACTTGTTGTATGCACAAATAAATTTCACATGAATTTGGAAAGAAACTAATTGATTTTAAGAAGTATAAATATGTAAAGTATGCATTAAAAGATAGAAAAGAGTCATAAAGATGTGATTCGGTTATGAACCAAGTATCTTTATCTAAACTCATGTTTGAATTTAATAAAAATATTATCTACCTATATGTAAGACATGCAAAAATAAAAATGATAGATAATAAATTCAATTTCTATAAGGATAACTTCCCAATTGTGGGCTTTTTTGAAAACTACACACTAAAACCACAAAATGAGGTTCAATATTAGTACTATAATTCAAGTCAAGTTGTATTTTTTGTGCATATTATATTAAGACATGCATCAAATAAACATAGAACAGTAGAAATATTTTTAGGGAGTACCAATTTTATATGAGTGATGACATATAACATTATCTAGAGTTTGTCCAAGGTTTTTTTGAGATATTTTATAAAAATATGAATGCAAGAGAAATCATGTTTAATACACACTACATTTAGCTCAGATAATTGTGTAGGATAGTTTAAGAATTATTAAATGTTTTATTAATTAAGTAGGATGCATAAGAATAATGGGGTTCAACATTTTTGGAGTTTATTTGAGGATTAGAATGAAAAAGGAGAACATGATGGTGTAGGTGGATGTGTAAAAATATCCTTTTAAAAAGAGTAGGGAAAGCACAAGGATGGTGTTGATTTAATCAATGTTACAAGTATTGTGACTTAGTGTAATGATTTTTTTTTAATCATTGATTAGATAAATATTCTCATGTGTGAATATTATTTTGTCTAAAGGAGGAATAAAATAAGGAAATGTATAAATATTTTAATATAGTACTTGGATTGAGTGTTTTCCACTGCATTCAAAGATCAAACTCTACTTCATGATTTATTTATACTAGGGATATGGAATACTTTTTTTAGGATGTATAGAATTTAAGTGGAGAGAATGTGACTCAAAATAATGGTTTGAGGAATGATATTGTATACCATTTATGCCTATCGATACTAGTGATTCATTGCAACCACTAGGGGATCATGAAATGATATCTCAGATCTTGTCAAAGCAGGTATAATTTATTTATAATTTAAATGTAGCCTTAAAAATTAGTGTTATCTTGCATTTTTATTGCATCTCCTTAAAAATTATTATAATTTAAATGTATGAATTTGTTTTGAGTAATTATACTTGGTGATAATGATGAGGGAACACATTAATACTTGTCTTGTTGTTTAGAGTCAACAAAAATTAACCACAAATGTCACGGAGGAGAAGACCTAGTTTACTCCATTAGATCTATGGTGGTCACAGGGACTTGCTTTGTAGATACTTTCATAAAAAGGTAAATCAATGGTTATTTGAGTAGTTTGAAATAATTAGGGTGGTGTTTCATTATTAGAATTTGGTCATCGCTAAAAATATTCAAATGATCATTTTTTGTGTGGATTGTCTCACAATAAAATTTTATGGAAATTTCATGAATCTAATCATGAATAAATTCTTGAAACACTTTTAAAAAGATACTGAAGTTATATTAGATTGAATTTTTAAGGTTAGTATTCAATGCATCTAAAATTTTAAATTACTAAAGTACTTTAAGTTTTAATTAGTTTATCATTATGTGTTTATTTTTGTTTGAAAATTTTGCTGATAAATTTATTGCAAGTTTATGGTACTAGTTGAGCTTCTACCTTCACATGGTTGGTGTCATGAGTAGACAAGATTATCTTATTGAAATAAAGAGAATCCTTTAAAATAATACATGTTAAGTAGATAATTTTCTTCCTCATCCCTAGTGTTATAAAATCCTATAGGGCTTACTCATATGACTCCCCCATGAAATGATAGGAGTTTATGGTTCATCTTTACCCCTCATGGTTCTCCTACAATGTTCACCCAAATTTTATTTTATTTCTATACTTAGGGATGATAAGATTGTATTGAGGGATGTGTCTGGTCATGTGTTATTATCAACCTAATAAAGTTATGGATATAAAATGAATATCATTAAAATTTTTATGCATCTATCTAGATGTGTCTGTGAATATGTTTCATCGATTAGGTTAGTGAATCAAAAGATACACATCCTACTGACCAAATTTTGGTCCTTAAATCAAGATTTGGTTATGATATAAAATGTTGTGCCATGTATCCATCATCATGAGTGGCATATAATCTTATGGGGGTAATTATAGGACTCACCCATACAACTAAAGGAGCTGACAGTTTATCTCTATTCATCACAATTCTCCTGCAACACTTGCCTCAAATTTATTCTATTTATACGCTCAAAACTGAGAAGATTATCTTAAAGTATGCATTCAAATACATGAAATGGTTAAATTTATCAGGTGATAAATATTATATGTAATCCATTCCATTTTTTATATACTCACTCAAACATGTCCTTATAGATGGTTCATCAACTAGGCTAGTGAGTCAAAAGATACATGTCCTACTTACTAAATTTTGGTCCCTAAAGTGAGATTTGGAAACAAGATAAAACATGTTGTTGTGTCTCCATAATCATGATTGGTATATATTACTATATTGGGTACTCATAGGAATAACTCTTGTAACTTTAGGAGTTAAAATTTTTTCTCTACCTTTGTGGTTATCCTACAACACTCATCCAAAGTTCTTTCCATTTCTACACTCAAGGATGAGAAGATCCTCTTAAGGGATTGTCTAACTATATATATATATATATATATATATATATATATATATATATATATATATATATATATATATATATATATATATATATCAACCCTAGAAGGTGATTGAGAGAGGAAGGATGCAATTATAATGTTTATATGTTTATTTATAAGTGTCTTTATATACGATACATTAACTAAGATAGTGAGTCAAAAGATATGCATCTTACTAACCAATTTTTGGTCCCTAAAGTGATATTTGAAAATGAGAAAAAATGTGGTTTCATGTTCCCTCTTCATAAGTGTCATGTAATCTTATATTGGGTGCTTAGAGTACTCACCCATGAAATTTTATGAGCTGATAGTTGATCTCTACCACTCATAATTTACCTAAAAGGCTCACTTGAAGTTCATTTCATTTATATACTAATTCTCTTAAGAGATGTGTTTGGCCACATGAAACTATTGACCAGAAAAGGTGACAAATAGTGGATAGAGGACATTTCATTTTTTATATTCCAATTTATATGTGTCCATGTAGATGGTTCATTGATTGGGTTAGCGAGTCAAAAAATACACATCTTAGTGACCAACTTTTGGTCCATAAAGTTATATTTGACTGTAAAATAAAATATGATGCCATGTATCCATCATTATGAGTGGAAAATAATGATATAGGGTATGATCATATAACTCACCCATGAAACTAAATTATTTAATTGTTTGTCTATATCCTTCATGGTTCTCCTGTAACACTCAATTAAATTTTGTTCTATTCTATACTCAAGGATGATAAAATTCTCTTGCGGGATGCGTCTAGTCACGTGAAAATGTCAACCTTAGGAGGTGAAAAATAGTGGATGGAGGTAATTATAGAATTTATAGGATCATTCATATGTGTTCACATAGATGGTTTGTTGATGAGGCTATAAATTCAAAAGATACACATCCTATTGACTAACTCTTGGTCCCTAAAGCAAGATTTGGTCCCTATGATCATTCATATTAGGTTCTGACAATACTATCCATGTAACTATAGTAGATAATTGTTCATATCTACCCCTTATGGATGATTTACAACACCCACCTAAAGTTCATTCCATTTTCCCATTCAGGGACAAGAAGGTTCTCTTAGGGGATGTGTCTGTTTTCCTACAAATTTCAAACAAGAGGCTTGACAAATAACATATAGATTCCATTTTAGTGTTTATATGATCTTCTAGATGCATCCACATAGGCATTTCAACAATTAGGTTAGCGAGGTAAAAGATATAATACCCAATTTTCAAATTTTGGTCCCTAATGAGAGATTTGTCTACAAGATAAAATGTGTCACTGTGTCTCACTCATCATGAGTGGCATAAAAAAAATTAGGGGTTTCTCATAGGTGTCACCCATAAAACTAAACGATTTGAAATTTCATCTCTATATCTCACCATTATCTTACAATGCCCATCCAAGTCAATTAGAATGATAAGTAATTTGGTTTGTGAAAGAGTTTCAACTATAGGAGAGCATGCTAACAAAAAATTTAATTTAGCTAAGAGAGAGGGAAAGATAGATCCAAATTCCTACAATATTTATGTGTTTTAATGAAATCCTCACTTTATTCTCTATAATTATTTGAACATAATAATTTTCCTCACATTTTCCATGGCAATGTGGCAATTATATTTTTGATATTCTTTAATGAAATCTAATGCTAATAAACCATAAAATAGATAAACAATCATAACATAGATGTGCACAAAAAAATAGATCCATTGTTTTCATTACAACACGAGTACATAAATTTCATGAAAAATAAACATGTGAAAAATACATTGACTGACACAACCATGCTTGAAAACTTATTCACTTATGAATAATTTTAAGAAGGATAACATGTATGTAACAAAAAAATTATAATAATAATGACATATAAGAAGTAAATAAGTATACACAAATTATAATAGTGTAAAATTCACATAGATATGTCAAATAGTACATATATGTATTCAAATTATGTCATAATGATACAAAAATTAGCCATAACAAGATACAATCAAGACCATGATATACATATAAAAATATGTCTAAAGACCAACCTAAGTTGAAAGTGGGGGAGAGAGAGAGAGAGAGAGAGAGAGAGAGAGAGAGAGAGAGAGAGAGAGAGAGAGAGAGAGAGAGAGAGAGAGAGAGAGAGAGAGAGAGAGAGAGAGAGAGTAGACTCTACTCTCTCTCTCTCTCTCTCTCTCTCTCTCTCTCTCTCTCTCTCTCTCTCTCTCTCTCTCTCTCTCTCTCTCTCTCAAGAGGAGAGGATGGCTAAGCAAGAAACCTCACTAAAACTATTGTGTATATAAAATATTTAAACAATATAGCAACTTGAAAATGTACTTTCCCAACCTAAGTGAAGGGTAATAAAATGATAATTACATACTTAATAATATAATCTAAACTAATTAGGGTTCCTAATATATCATTGATCATGTATGCAAGTAAACATATACTAAAACATAAACATAGTATTCCTTTACATACATAAATAAATTATAATTAGTTAAATTTATGTGTCAAATAAAGATGGTGAAGAATATAATCCATGCATGAATGGTTATGTGTTGATGAGAGGTGGTGAACCAACTACTAATGGCATATATTCTATCATGTTAGTATCCTAAAGTTCTAAAACAACTATATATGGCATATTTTATAGCATGCTAGTGTCCTGAAGTGATGAAGACACTACATATGGAATAAAATGTTCTATACTAGTGTGTAAATATGTTAAAGTAACTGTAGATGGTATATATTTCAATTTACTAGAGTTTTAAATAAATGTACATATAGTCTCCACATGTAACCCATGTATGTCTAACCTAAACATGTGGTCTAGTATACTTGCTCCACATGATGTGCAATGATGTAAAATAACTATAAGATGACTAATAGCTATGCAACTACATTCAATACCAATAGAATGAGGATTATACTATATGTGTTTCCACTTGTATATTATATAAATCCCCAGTGTGTGCATCCCATGGTAAATCATAAAATTTATGATACTAATAGCTACCACAAGGGTGTCCATCTATGTACTACAATACAAGATTTTATAAAAATAAGTATGTGTTATTATCTTTATATTTATCCATTATCAATCTCGGTTGTTTTTTTCCCACTTGTCACCATGCCTATCAAATGAGGACCCACCTCCCCTACCTTGGGAGGCCTTCATGTCGACATAATTCAATATTTCTTATATAACAAACTCATAGTAATTTTTTCTCAAAAAATACAATGGAACCTCATTATTATTACATAGAAGCTTAGTAGACACCATCCACTACCTATCCTAACTTGTTTTTTTTCCATGAACACACCAATCAATGCTAATGTGTTAACAACTCATTGGTGGTGTATCGGTGGTTCCAAGCTTAAGAAATAAAGGACACACTTCTTTTGTTATATATATTTTTAATGCCCTCATATGACAATCTAACAGAATAATATTCTTTCAAAACCTCTATTTGATGTAACAGTGCATCAAGTTGGGAAGTGACATGTTCCATTTCATTAAAAACACCCTCCAATGTATTGGCAATTGAATTGCATACACTATGACTTGAAGAGTCATGAAAACTATTGATAATAACTTTTAATGGTTTCTGATTTGAATTATATTATTCATATAATTAATCTTCTTCTTTTTCAAAGTCAAAATGCTTAGGATTTTCATCACTATTTTGTTCAAGCGTTTCTTTAGGTGATGGTTCCATTGAATCAAGTGTCTAAATTTATAAAAATAAGCATTTATATTAGGTATAGTTGAAGGTTTTCATGAGAGTAATTAAATTTAATTTAAACACACTCTTACTTTGTGATTATTATTAAAAATGCATCAGAAAATATATATTGCAAAACCTAAACATTCCATATGGAAAAAAATTACTTGAGACAATTATGCAATTGAGCAATCTTGTTGTCTGGCTACAAGGAATGCAAAATCATGCAAGCCCTTTTTTCCTTCAAAAATAGGATCTTCAAATAGGCCAAGTGAAATAAGGAAACATAGGTTTAACAAATTGGCATTTTTATAACTTTTTGAAAGGGCATACATGTTTTTTTATAAAGGGTGTATGCCCATTTTGTCCCACAAAGGGTGTACACCTTTTGTGTAATAAAAATGGCATATAACCTTTTCTAAAAAAGGTGTACACCCTTTAGCCTTAGTACTCTGCTAGAACATGTAAATTTTGGTTTTTTTAAAGGGTATGAATCCTTTTCAAAATAAGATATCTATTTTTAATAATGTCATGTTTTTTTCCCAAATTTGTGCATTAGCCCCCTTTGTAATTTTAGGTTCTCCTATAAAAGTGAGGATTATGTAGAGAGCTAGTAAGGTCCCCAAATAACAGATAAATATTCATTAAAACTATATATTTAAAATTAATTATCCATTTATATTAATTAATTTTATACACTATCACTAAGTACTACTTCGTTACACTTAGTTGGGGCTATCCTCTTCAAGTTTATTTCTAATTTAGTTTCAAATAGATCCCTTTTTAGTGAGGCTCATTTCTAATGTTCCTATCACAATTGTCCTAATTTTGGTTATCAAAATATTTGTTATCCCCAACATCATTTTGTGCTCTCACATTATCTCATCTTCATGACCCTCTTCAAGAGGAAGGTCATTTACTCTATGTCAAAATACCTTTCTTATCCTGGGTAGCATTTACCATGGCTAGGATTTGATCAAACTTAACCTACATCTCATCCCCATTTTGGTCACCCTCACTATTGTTACATCTATAGTGAAAAATAACCTAGAGGAATTAAAGAGGTGAAACTTATAAATGTAATTATCCTATTAGGCCCAAGCATTGGAGTTAGGCTATGACACCACAATGTAAGAACCCCTTGATAAAATTTTGTAAAAACACCCCAAATTATTTTTTCATCTAGATGTGATTTCAAAGTTATTCCAACAAGGATGGGAGTCAAATCCTTTCAATCCTAAGTTCTTTCCTATACTTATCTAGATGTTGAAACAAAATATTTAAAAAACATATATTCTAAAAATAATTGACAATAAATTACATAAATCAAATGCATAACATATTTGATTGTGAAAAAAAAACTATAGAATACTTATGTTGATTTCATAAAGGGAAACTATTATAGCTAAAATAAATTTATTTTTTAATTTACATAGGTAAATAAAACTCACTATGTCTAAGAAATATGATAATTTCATCCTATTCGATTGACTAAACTTTAGGGGAAAGATAACACATTCTTCCTATAAAATGCAATTGATAAAATATTATAATTCATTTCAATGTTTCCATTTGATATAATCAATGAAAAAAGGTATGAATGAATTCAATCTTCATTTTTTTATAAATAAAATACAAAATATTCCATTTTTTGATTCGTTACTATGAGATTTTAAAAATGACATCATAATTTAGATCACTAGTTTTTACCTTTACAAGAGTATTGGAAAAAAAGTATACAATCTTATATCAAATGATAGGAATATATAAAGAATATAAAATAAAAGTCTCATGCACACTGAGATAACACTATAAATTATGCCAAAGTGAAATAATGAAACAAAGAGAGGGAGAGTATCTTAAATTTTCCAATGACTTTAAACCTTAACATTCCCTAAAATTGTAACACTTCTAATTCATTTCTAGTTTTTTTTTTTAAATTAATTTTACTACAATCCTTTTAATGGATTGTGTGTGTGTGTGTGTGTCTGAACATACATACATATATATGCATACACACACACACACACACACACACACACACACACACACACACACACACACACACACACACACACACACACACACACACACACACACACACTTCATATCATGCCTTATGGTTTTGTTATAGCCACTAATATATATAATTTTAGATACTAAAATCTAGTTTTAAGTACTTTATAGTGAAAAATTATGATATAAACTTACCATGGATGACTTTCATGCATAAATATAGATATAACCTCCCATTATCTCACACATACATGTTTTCTTATGAGTTTGACCCTCTCCATTTATTTTCAAACACATAAAATAACCTTTCAGCTTGTGTTAAACTAATGTATTACCTCATATAGATATTCTTATACTTTAATTTAGTACTTCAGTGCATGGGTCACTACCGTTAAACGAGGTCAATATCTCCATTCAATACTAACCTATGCCTTGAAAATAGTGACCTTCTCCCTATAGCTCCAAAAATTTGAATGGAGCCACTAGGGTTTGGAAAGGGGTACACATGGTACTAAGCAAACACATAGAAGGCTAAGAGGCTCAGGGATACTATGGGCTACTTGCGATCTATAGAGGCTATCTAAATTTATGGATTTCACCAAGCTATATATGGACTCATAAAATAGGTTAGGGTTATCATGATCAAGCACACAAAGGATCCAGGTATATATAATGGGTATAACCATAATAAATCAAGAAATAGGGGGGTGACATTCAATTCTTAAAGAATTAGAAAGTAAACTATTTGAAAAAGATAACACTACATAGCATGAAATATGTTTTAGAAGCATACAACCCTACTAATTAAAATATGATTTTGGAAAGGAAATGATGTATTAAATATCAAGAGAGAGATAGGTATAGAATTCACTTTCCAAAACCTAAGCTAATGCATTTGTTTAAATGAAACTGTCTCTAACATATGAATAACTAAGGGCATTTCATTTGAATAAAGCAAACTATGTTTTTTGAATAAAAGATAATATACCAAGTATTAAAATGATCAAAAACTAAGAAATATTATGTAATGAAATACATTTTTGAGTGAAAATATGTTTTCAAGTTTAGGAGAATGCATAAAATTAAAAAACTACTCTAAAACATGTTCAAAATGAGCTAAACTAGCATTCAAATAGTAAACCCTAGAAAATATACTACACTACAACAATGGAGTTTCACTTTACATTAAAAATTGCCCTCAAATCAATCTCAAAATAATATGTTGATGTTATACCACCTATAAATCCAAGTTTGAGACAGCAATGGAGGAAGACAAGGTTTTAGTGTAGAACCAAGTCCAAACCAATGTCCAAACAACAAGGAAGAGGTGAAGTGAGAACTTGAAAGGATTTGAGATCCCAATATAAATTATGTGAAATGAAACTTATATAATCTAGGAATAAGGCACAATGAAGTAGGGACAACTAGAAGTAGCAATAGACTCTCCAAACCAATATGCAGCTATGAAAGGGATCCTCTGTCACAATGCAAGATCAAGAGCACCAAAAATGAATCAAGACGGATTAAAGAAGGTGTGAAATCTAAAATAATAAATAATAATGAGAAATAGGATTGATATATGGCACCCAAGAGCCAACAAGACCAAAAAATTCCCATTTATGGTCATTGGGGGATAGAAAACATGCATTCTGGCTAGGCTAGGGCCTAGGCCATTACTTAGGGGGTCAAAATGTGTGGCCTAGGCCATGGGTAAGCCTCATAATCCATTTTTTAGGTCAAAAAATAGATCTAAATGGTCAATGGGTATCTATAAGGGTCTTGAGAAGCACTAGAAAGGTCTGACAGTGAGTGAAAGGGCCAAGAGAGTACGAGGAACATCTAGAGGGGTGCATAATAGGCTAGGGAAGTGTCTAAACATGTGGATGGTATCAAATAGGATAACCAAGGTTGGTGTTTTACCCATAAGCTAATATTTAATCATAGGTTGGAGTAATGTCATGGAAATTATGATTACATATGCCCCTAAGGTATAAATAAATAGTGTTTGAATGAACAAGGAGTGTTGTGCATTACCTAGAAGCCACAAAAAGGAAAAGAAAAGAAATAAATGAAATGATAAAAGAGAACATTACCTGCACTTACCAGATAAGTATGATGGTGAAAGAAGTTTTTAATAGTAAAATCCACTAGTAAAAGTATGCAATAGTGAAACCCACTAAGAATACACATTACAAAAGGTCCACATTTCACTTTTACCATTTTATTTTATTTTTGGATTTTCCCATCCCTTTCCTATTATTTCTAATAAAAATAAACTAATATTAAGTTTTCACTTAAAAAATAACTTATGTAGACCACTTAAAATATTAACTATATTATTTTTACATTATTTGAAAAAGGGAGCATGGAAGTTTGACCTTCCCAAAGATTGATTGTCCTCAAGAAATATTGGTTCACATCATGATTCCAAATAATAGGATCCCAAATCATCTTTGGAGATTGAAAATTCCCAATCCATGCTCTTCCTTGTGAAGTAGTTGGCTTCTATTTCACCCTTATGATATGGTTAGAAAATTATGTAGCAAATGAAGCTCCTTCAGCAACCTCAATGAGTGCATCCATAATAGTTGAATCATGAATCAACTGGGATCTAGAAAGAGTACTACCATATATGATACATTATATTCTATTTTCTAAAACTAATGTTGAAACTATGTTAGTGATATATTGAAGTACTAATTCTTTCTTAGTTACGTGTACACCATTTAGAAGTTTGAAGGATAGTACAATATCTGGCATAACTTCCTTCACCTTGAATTATTAACTTCCAACAAGTGAATCCCTTTCCACATTAACTTCATCACTATCATATTGACATATATAATCATTAAAATTTAATAAAAAATATTCTACTATCGAAGGATCTTTACCTTTAACTTGCATGTGGGGTCCCTTTTGCTCTTGCTCCATTATATCTTGTGGCTATGAATTTGGTTGTTTTTCATGATTCTTGATTTCTTACTTAGCCTTTTATTTCGATTCTGATCGTTCCTCTTCCCTTATTACAATAGGATAACTCTTGTTCTATTGCTTACTAGAAGTAAGTCCCTCAATTATAACATATGTCTTCAACTTATCTACACACTGATCAACAACATTTTTGGCTAGTGTATGGGTAACTAGTGGAACTCCTTGCTCAAAACTAGCCAATAACAAAGATAATAAATGTTGGGAAACATCATCCCTCTCATCTAGAACTAGAGTCATAATTTTTTACATTGAAGTAAAAATATTTTATGCATTATTCTTATGAATAGTCACAAACAAATGTTCAAACATTTAGAGAATAAGATCATCATATTCAAGATCTAACATTAAAACACAAGATCTAAAATTTTCAACAATTTCTAAAATTATAACCCTCTTAGAAAAAGGACTACTGATTTCATCTAAACCTTAAAATATTTCCATAATCAACTGGAATATTTACCTCATGATATTGTTTTTATATGGGAGTTTTAAAGCTGTTATTCTTTTAATTTCACTAATACAGGTGATAAATACAAGTCTCACATCTTTATCTTGGTGTATCATAATCTTGGGCTTAACCAAATAATCCATTGATGGATTCATTGCCCATTTCATAGTCTCAACATCTAATTGATCTACCATAGATAGACAGTTTTCCACTTCCTCCAAAATGCTGAGTAGAACATTTTTTGAATGAGGTGACTGCCCATGTTCCTTCCCTAACCTGTAAAGCTTAATTATCAAATAACTTTACTCATTAGATCCATGATTTACAAGTTTTGCATCAGATGGTAACTACAAAAAAACTTCTTCCCAACAGGATGGCAAAATCTAGTCTCTAATACCATTATAATGTCCCTTTTCATGATATTTTTAATAATATCAGATTTCTTGAGAACTCCATTATTTAAATTTTTAATGAACAAAAATAACTTGATAATCAAATTGTAAAAATCAATATAACAACTTAATAATTTATAGCAACACTATATTATAAAATTTGAAATCCTCTTACACAAATATATCCATAATGTGATCACAATATCTGGCATAAATATGATTCCTAAATGGAATCACTTCACATAGAGAAAAGGGTTTGTGTCCTCCAATCTAACAATGGAAACCAAGAGGGTTTTCATCCTCCAAATATCATCACACTAAGGGTTTTCATCTTGGGAAAATAAATTGAATAAGAAATTCTCAAGTTTTAACAAATGGGTTTTAGAAAAATATGATAAGGGATTAAATAAGGAATAAGTGAAGGAGAGGATAATAAATAGAGTGTTGAGGGGACAGAGACAAAGGAGGGTGGGGTGTACCACATGGAAGCACTTCAATACACAAGGGGTCCACATGATCAATGGAAAATGTGGTCCAATAAGCAAAACACATTTCCAATATGAGGGGGAAGAAAATGGTGCAATAGTTAACTCCACTCGTAAAAAGCTTAAAATAGTGAGCTCTACTAAGGATGTGAAAAAATACGTGTAATAATTAACTCTACTAGAAAAGGCTTGTAATAGTGATATCCACTAAAGATGTGCATACACATGTGTGTATTAGTGAACTCCACTAGCAAAAGCTTGCAATAGTGAGCTCCACTAAGGATATCCACACACAAGTGTGTAATAGTGAACTCCACTAGAAAAAGTATGTAATAGTGAAATCCACTAAGAATGTGCAACATAAAAGGTCCACTTTTCACTTTTACCCATTCCTTTTATTTTTTACTTTTCCCACCCCTTTCCTATTATTTCTAATAATAATAAAGTAATATTAAGTTGTCACTTAAAAATAAGTTACTTAGACAACATAAAATATTAACTTTATTATTTTTATATTATTTTAAAAAAATTACATGACAATTACTTTATTTATAATTTTCTTACATGTAGCATCCTTATTATATCGGTTGATACATCTGTTTATTATCATTATTACAATTACTTATCTATATTGAACCCTAGTGAGAGCTATACCCCATGTCATAGCTTTACTTGTTGGAACCCCATTTCCTCTTGAAATTTGAGTGTAGATTACCCTCTATTAAGTCTATGACTATTACAGGTCCCTATCTATGTTTTAAGTATAAACATGCTCTATTGTTATGACCTTATTTAATTCCTAATTTATTGACAGAAAGACAATAGTTATAAGTCATAACCCTTCCATATAAAATCCGCCTTAAATAACCATAGGGTATTTAATATGAGCTATAAAAGTATGGATAATATCAATAATAATGATAACATATCAAGTTAATAAATTAATAACATTCACATTTAACCAAATTTTGTTAATAGGTATAATTAATACTTAATCAATTTCTACATGAAACCAATCTATTAATGAAAATAGATAAAATGAATTTATTAAAAATTACATGCCATAAATCAATATACTATTAATCAAAATTGATTAATATATATCTCAAAAAGGTTTATTTAAATAAATTTTATTTTTTAATCAATAGAAAACAATGTGTTGTGGAAACCAATTAGTGGAAATAAAACCATCACCTTCTTGTTACCAACACCTCAGTTAAGATTTGAGGATCATTTATTTCTGACAAAATTTGGAAGGAATTTGAATTGATCAAACCATTTTTCAATTGATCTTGGGATGGGTTTAGATTGAGCATCTTTTTTAATAACTATAATCTTTGGTGGTTTCCCATCATCATTAACAATAAACTTTTATATATATAAATTACATAAATCAAAACTTACATTTCATTTTGTATATTCAAGAGCTCATTCTTAATCTTATGATGCATAAATTGTGTTTCAACTACTTATTACATGGGATAAATATTGGCATTGTAATTTTGATATGCTCTTCAAAATTTACTCCATGGGACTTATTTAAATCATTCTTAGCATCATTCTTTTTTCTCTTTATGAACTTAATAATTAGTGTGCATTGAATTACTCACTTTTGACTTGACCCTTTCTTCTTAAAATTATATGTAGGAAAAATTTGGGCCAAAGATTTCATATTTGTTATGTTTCTTAGTTTATCAACAGTTTTCATTGTATGAACAAATTCATAAAAAATGTGTTGCTTATCTAAAATGTCTGAATAGAGACATTCAAGAATTTGTTTAAGATTTTCCCTCATGCAGATTGTGCTTCAAAGTGGATTCATAACCTTTTTGGCCTTTACATGTAAAGCCCATATTTTGGAGGAATGATTTGTTTGGATATTTTTCTTAGTGGTTGAATTATATTACTTTCATTTGGAATTACTTCACAACTGGTCTTCTTTTATATTTCTAGAGGTATAAAAGAAAATTATTTTTATTAGTGAAATTATTTCATAATGGTTTTTTTATTAATGAAAAAAATTATGTCCTCACCTTTGTATTATTTCATATCCAAGAACAAGGTTAAGAAAATCTTTATAGCTTCAACACCTAAAGGCCTACTTAATCACACAAGGAGTGCTACTTGCTCTATGAGCATATTTCTTCGAGCATCCCTCGACAAGGATCTCCTCTATCAATACCACAATGGTGGTGGACTTACTCTCTAATTGGTTTCTTTAAACTCTCCTCAAGGAGGGGTTGGAGTCTGTGAGCTCAAGCTAAGACCATTGATGAGATTTTATGGTGTGTGTCAATGTAGATCTGATTGTTCCTCCTCAATTTTAGTGGGAAATACTTATGCCTTTAGTTTTTTAGAATGGTCGAGATGGTTGGATGACTTCAAATTTAGTAATAAGGAATCCCTTCACTTGGGCCTCTCCCTCCTTATGATGATCTATAATATCTAATTTTATTTTATGATATTTGTTTATCATATTTAACTTTATAAATATCTTTTGAGACTTTTACTTTTTGAAATTATAAATACTAATGACCCACCTTTTAATTGTAAAGTTTATATATATATAATTTTTTATTAATTTAAATATGATAATGAGTTTCCAATTAAAAATAGAGTAGACAGATGGTTACAATAAAGGCCAGTTGGTATTCAAGACCCATTTCATAAATATAAATATGAAAGATATTACCCAAGCCATCAACATCATCAATGCAGAAGCTCCCACATTGCCATAATTGTTAGACAACTCAATTTTTATTTTAATATAATGATTTCTTGGAGAAGAAATTGTATGATTTTAGATCTATATTTTTTCATTCACCATCTCTGATGCAAAGAAAGAACTCAATTTTTGTTGCTGGATCAAAATTAAGGTCCCATATATGCCATACACATCGCGTTTTCAGTGTGCCTGAATGAGAATTCAATGAGTAACTAAAAATTTGAAAGATAGTTAATTTGTTGTTAAGTTTATTTGGTTTTAAAAAAATTATCAAAAATTATTTTTTATTAAATTTAAAAATCAACATTATAAACAATGAGATCAGGTTTGATTCCCAAATAAAACTATCTAAATGCCCCCTCAATACTTAACCTTTAAGGAGAAGACCCGATCAAGCACAAACGAACGAGAGAAAAAAACCAATAAATCTAAAGAAAATGAAAAATTACTTATCACGCATTCCTATTTAATGTGTATTTGGGTTTTATCGAAGCCAGTTTAATGACCCTTTTATCTTGTTTCCTGACGGACTTGTGTTCTGTGTTGGGCTGCATAAGACTATCATTTTCTGCTATCATGTGCAATGAGGGCTCCCATGTCTTGGTACGATTACCCTTATCAAACGGTCCTAAGTTCGAGGTTGGGCAGTTGTTATGAGATAGCCTGGGTAGCAGCAACAGCAGGTAGGTGTGGATATTCGTTCCTGAGGAGTGGGGGATGTAGTAGTGGTGAGGATATTGTAAGAGAAGGTCATGTATTGTGATGGGTGCATAGAAATGGTAGATCTCCCCATTGGAAATATGACCTGCACCTCCTCTTCCTCCTTTGGCTGGGAGCAACAGTATATAACGCTTATCCCCATTCTTTCCCATGAATAACAACCCCTAGTCTTTAATATATCTTTTTCCTTAAGAGTGACTGAAATGGAATTTCAAACTGAGGATTGAACTAGTTAGATATTTACAACTCTTATATGAATTAGAAATAAATGTGATGCATATAAATGAATTAAAGTAGAACCATAATATCTAATGGATATTTTTAAGTTATTTAGGGTTAAATTTTTTTTTTGTGTTTTATTCGTATTTGTTTTTCGTAAGGTTCGTATGTCCAATATTTTAATTTTGAAGGTCATCTGTTTAGATGTTTTCATTGTAATTTCATCAGACATCGTGGGACAGGGTTCCCTTTTAAGGACTTTGTGAGTGCCCCTCACTTAGTTTGAAAAAAGGAGCCCTCGATCACAGCGTTTTATGATGCAATCATGGCATCTTCTATCGGTTGTTGGGCCCTTCACTTCCTTCTCCTCCACCTGGTGATCCTCTACTGGCTAATTTGGTCTCCTTCCAAAGTGACGCTAATTTGGTTGGGCCCCTTGCCCTTCCCAACCGTTGATTTCCTTAGATTTCCCCTCATGATCTCCTCATGTGAAGCTCAAAGTCCCTTTAGGCACAATTGGAAAAAGGAAAAGTTAAATGTTGGAAGCATAAATGTTGAGATCCAATGCTAAAGACTTGGTGAAAGAAGGGAACCAATGGACTATGGAAGGTATTTTCTCCCATCACAGAAGAACATTAATCCCCTCAGTAGATTTTTTGGTAGAGTTTTCATTGAAGACTGTAGCATTGCATGACTCTTGGTTGTTTTCTCACGATCGTTTGTTTGTTACCTTTATTTTTGGATGTATTTCTATTGTTTCAAGTGTTTAGTCTATTGTTTCTTTTATTTTACCAATTGGTATTGGTTTACTTTGTATCAGGTTGAGTGGTCCCGTCAAAAGCCTTACTTTTACCCAATCAAATAAAAAAAATTATGATCAAATACATGTGTTTTTAATATTTATCTCAAAATAAATTTTAAAATTTAGATCTAATGATGTATTCATTTTGATTGAAATTTAGAGTTCACCCTAATAAATGTTTAGAGCACCACCACTTTTAATGTTAAAACCAACACTTTTTTAATGTTAAGAGCCTTGCCTCTTTTAATTCTAAAAGTGTACAAATTTTAATCAAGTTTCACAAATTGAAATTTGATTTCTTGATTTAATGTGCTTCATACTACGTTTCACTTAGTATCCTTCATATTTCACATTTTACAACTTGTATCCCTACACTTGACAAACTTTATTCTTTGTCATAAAATGGCTCCAATATCCTTATAACATCTAAAGGCTTCATGGAAAACAAGACAACTTTAAATGCTTATGTTAATAGATGGTAAATTGTATAATTATCTTGCTAATTGTTAGGACCTAAAATGTATGAATTGTGATATATAAGATGAGTTTTTACTTTACATTCATTTTCATATTAAATGTTTGACTATCTAATGGAATATGCAACTCTTTTAGTGTTATTTTTCAATGGGCAGTCAAATATTCAATGTGAAAAAATATGTGATATTTGCATTGTTGTGAAAATATTGATTTGTATTAAAAAAAATAAGAAATATAAATTATATAGCATGGTTAAAATCATACATCGTATGTTAATATTGTTGTGTATGCGTGTGTATGCACTCATGCACATGTGTGTAGATATATAATTAAAAGAAACAAAGGATATATTAACAATATGAATGTTCAATAGTGATCGGTAATGTGAGTGAAATAGTTTCTACATAAAATGAGACAAGTATAAACTTGAATTTTTATATAATAATTATTAAAAATTATTATCTACAAAATTTTTTTTAAAGAAAAATAGTCTTTGAATAGTTTGTTTTATTATAAGAATGTATAATATCTTTGAAAAAACCATAACAAGATTGATTCTAGAGTGTTTTCACTTGTACCATTTTAAAACTTGTAACATATTTAAAATGTAGAATAGTTAAATATTTAATAAATAGACTAATAGTGTTTAGTAATGTTAACTTAAGATAATTAATCTATGTAATGTTCATATCATAGTATC
The DNA here is from genome assembly GCA_037957365.1 of Torreya grandis. Lineage (NCBI taxonomy): Eukaryota > Viridiplantae > Streptophyta > Pinopsida > Cupressales > Taxaceae > Torreya > Torreya grandis. The sequence goes on from JARHVA010003582.1 coordinate 1,550,782, forward strand.
TCATTGAACCATAGAAATAATAGAATATGATAATTAAGATGAACCAATTAAACTTTTATTCCTTCATTTTAAATTGTAAAATAATATTAAATTAATTATTTACAAAAATTAAACGTTAATTAACCTTTCAAATTTAAATATAAAAATATTAAAATTTGGTACTATAAGAAGTCCCAAATTTATTAATAACACTCAAACTAGTTTAATAATAATAAACAAATAAATAATTTACATAAAAAATTATTAATTAACAATTAATAAATACGTGAAAGACATAGTTCGGGTCGAAAACATAATTAATTATATTTAATATATTGAATTGAGATAAAAATTGATATCTTATAAATCATAAGCATGACATGTAATAACCTTCAAAAGAGACTTACACACTTTTTTTTAAATCAATTAAAGTTTTATAAAAACATATCAATAATGCAAAGTTTGGTTTAATGCGGTCCACTAAACTTTTATATGTATGGGTGGGTACATTATATGTAATTTTTTTATTTCATAATATTTTTTATTTTTTTATTTTTTAAATTTATTGATTGAAAATAAAATTGTGAGTTCAATTTTTTTATTGTTTGAGGCTTTCTTCAAAATGTAAGTTATACTAAATTAAAAATTAAGAAAAATTATATATATATATATATATATATATATAAATGATTTTTTCAATCAAGTAAAGTTACTAGACAAAATTAATAATTTATTTGTAATTTTGTATAATGTAAATTTTTTTTAATATAATATTGAAAAAACATTTCAATTCGCCGCGCCCCGCGCCCCCTCCCCCCCTCCTCCGCAATGAAAGTTTAAAGTGATTCCAAAAAAATATGTATTAACAATAAAATATAAAATAATTTATACTAAATGTTTTCTAACAATAAAATACATTAATCAAATACTTAACATCATTTATTGTAAAATAAAATAAAATAATACTTATACTCACAAAAGAAAAATATTATAACTATCAAATTTTCTTTCCACTTAAATATGCAAAGAAAACCCATTATACCCAAATAATATGATAGTTTCATCCTATTTAATTGATTAAATATTAGAGAAAATATATCATATTCTTGTGATAAAAGGTAATTATTATAAAATTATAATTCATTTCAACTTTGATATAAAAAAATATATTAAGTATGAATGATTTTAGTCTTCATTTTTTTATTAAAAAAATACAAAACGTTCTATTTCTCATTTCTTATTATGAGATTCAAAACACAACATTATTATTATACTGATAATTATTTTTATTTTTTTTTTAAAAATTACTTTAAAAAAATAATATAATATAATTTTTAATTAAAAAATAAAAATACAAAAAAATTAAAAAATAAAAATAAATTGAAATAATATTGAAAATCATAACTTGTAATAATAAAATTAAAAGAAAAATATATCTAAATTTTAGAAAAAATTTAAACTTCAATATTTCTTAAAACTACAACATTTTTAATTTCTTACTATTTATTGTTAAAAAGTACTTTTCCTACATTCATATATACATATAAATAAACAACATAAAAACCATCTCATGTTTTATGGTTTTGTTATAGCCATTAATATATACAACCACTAATAATCTCTGCACAACACAAAATTAAGGACAATGTATATACATTAATTTTAATTGTTTCCTAAGTTATATAATGGTTTGGTGAAGATTTGTTTTCTTACATTATTTATGGTTGTAATTATATATATATATGTATGTATGTATGTATGTATGTATGTATGTATGTATGTATATATGTATGTATGTATGTATGTATGTATGTATGGTTTAAATGTTTTAATAAATTTTAATCATGTTTTTTAGTTTCAAAACAATGTTATTAATTTTAAAATTTATTTTATTTTTCATTTTTTTAATCATATTTTGTATAATTGATAATATATACAAGATTTGATACAGATTACGGATATCAAGTTTAAGTGTAATATAATTATTTTAGATATAGATTAATCTTTTTTGATGGAGTATTTTAATTAATTAATATATTTATATTTTTAGCTGATATGTTTGTGGGACCTACAAAAGTGGTCAATTTTCATCACTCACAATTCGGTTAATATATGTTAAGATGGTGTTAAGGCAAACTATAACGGTTAAATAAAATGATAGTGGTTAAGCTAAATGCTAAATATTAAAGAAAATTAAATGTTAATCTCGGTTGAATACAAGCTATGCACTTACCACAAAAATTAAACATTATACCCATTATTTGTGCACCCTTCTCCTATTCCATTTCTCATTTACCAAATTACCCTCTTCATTTTTGACCTCTATAAAATATTGTGCACCATTATTTGATTCCATAAATGTATACAATATTCATATAATAAGTGTCAAAATGATTCAATAATATAGAAACCCTCCACTTGAATCTCTCTCCCTCCTCATGATGATCTAATTATCTAATACCTAATTTTACTTTATAATATTTTTTATCATATTTAACTTTATAAATATCTTTTATGACTTTTATTTTTTAAATTATATATACTAATAACCGACCTTTTAACTATAATTTCTAACACTAAGATCAAGTTTGATTCCCGAATAAAACTGTCTGAATGCTCCCTCAATCCTTAATCTTGAAGGAGAAGACTCTATCAAGCAAAAACAAATGAAAATAAATTATTAAAAAAAAAAACAACAACAACAACAACAACATTAATAATTCTAAAGAAAATGAAAAATTACTTACCACACGTTCTTCCTAAACGTGTATGTGGGTTTTATTGAAGCCGGTTTAATGAGTTTTTATCCTGTTTCTCAATGGACTTGTGTTCCGTGTTGGGCTGCATAAGACTATCATTTTCTGCGATAATAATTAATGATACAAATTATTGAAAAATTATAAAATGTCTTCACCTATCATGTTTTAGAATATAATATAATTGAAGATTCAAGAAATACACTAATAGTGTTAATTTAACATAGTTAATCAATATAATGTTCATATGATACAATCTCATTGAATCATAATAGTTAATAGAATGATTATAGTAAAATATGTTTTAAAATTTAATTAAAATTAAAAGTATGGGCCACACCAATTCTTTATCTTTATAAGAATGGGTTAAACTCCTGCACCCGTGGACAATCTATCCTTGATGAAAATCTAGTATAAAAGTTCAAAGTTTAAAACGAGTGGACAAGTGCACAAATATCCAAACTTTTTATTAACAATTCTTTTCTTTAACATCTTATAGGTAAACTTGAGTTATCTCCTTGACGTGATATCTTGCAAATCATAAACATGACACACGTTAACCTTTTAAAAAAAAAAATAGTATTTTAATTTTCTTTTTTAATCAATTAAAATCTCATATATCAATAATGCAATGTTTGGTTTGATGTGGTCCACTAAATTTTTGTGTGGGCATGGGTAGGTTATATGTAAATTTTTATTTTATCATATTCATAAGTTTTTTTTTTTTTAATTGTGTTGATATATTTGTAGTTTATAATTATTTTATTTCATAATAAATTTATTATCAAATATAAAATTGTAGGATTTTTTTTTTCTATTGTTTGAAGTATTCTTTAAAATATAATTTATGTAAAATTAAAAATTTTAAGAAAAAATAGTATATATAAATAAATTAAATAAAATCATTAGAAAAATTGATTATTTATTTGTTTATTTGTATAATGTAAGAATTCAATATAACATCGAAAAAACTATTATGTTTTTCTTCCATTAATAAGATTTTTAAGTGATTTCACTAAAGACGAAAATTGAAACCATTCAATCCCAAGTCTTTACCTATACTAATATAAATACAAAAACAAAATATAAAACAAGTCATGCTAAATATTTTCTAAAAACAAAGTACATAAATCAAATGCTTAATAATATTCATTGTAAAATAAAATAAAATGATTTTTATACTTATTTTACAAAATAAAAATATTACAACAAATATCAAATTCTCTTTCCACTAAACATAAACAAGGAAAAGTCATTATACCTAAATAATATGATAATTTCATCCTATTTAATTGATTAAATATTAGAAGAAATATATCATACTCTTAAAATAAAATGTGATTGATATAATATTTTAATTCATTTCAACGGTTTCATTTGATATAAGAAATATATAAAGTATGAACGATTTCTTTCTTCATTTTTTCATTAAAATTTTTAAAAAATATATATATTTCTCATTTTTCATTATAAAATTCAAAACACAATATTATTATTTTGTTGATTATTATATACTTTAAAAAATATATAAATTATAAATAAGAATACAATCTTTTATTAAAAAATAGGAATACAAAAAGAATATAAAAGAAATTTTTTAATATAAATAAATTGAAATAACACCAAAAATCATGCCAAACTTGTAATAACAAAATCAAGGGAAAGAAAATATTTAAATTTTAGAAAAACTTTAAACCTCAACGTTCCCTAAAACTACAATACTTCTAATTTCTTACTATTTATTTTTTGAAATCTACTTTTTATACAATCATATATATATATATATATATATATATATATATATATATATGAAATGGAAGCCATCTCATGCCTTCTGGTTTTGTTATAGTCATTAATATATATAACTACTAATATCTATTAGCCATTTTTCACACTTAGCTTTGTATCTTTCATTTTGGCTAAGTGTAACATTCTTAATTGGTTTATCCCCATAGCAAAAAGACCAAGTGTTATTTCCTTTGAAAGCTTTTGTTAGGTCTTTTGTAAGTGTTATTTCAGTCTTTTTTTGCTCAAGAGTTATTTCTTTTGGCAAGATTTTGCTTCAAGTCTCAAAGGAATTGTTTCAGACTTTTTGTCCGAAACAAAAAGTCTAAAGGAATTGGTTCATTTCAAGTTTTCCAAAAGGCATCTTCAATATTTATGAAGGAAAAGTGTCCTTTGCAACTTTTTCGAAGGGTTTGTTCTTTCAAGGAATTGGTCCATTTCAAGTTTTTTGAAGGTTACATTTCAAGATTTTTCAAGGATCATTTCTCTTACAAAGGGACATTTTCAATTTTTCTGAAGGGACATTTTCATTCTGCCAAATGGTCTTTTTCTCTTACAAAGTGTCCTAAACAGGTTTTCCAAAGGGTACTTTACAAATTTTTGAAACAAATGTCCCTTACATTTTTTCTCAAAGAAATGTCTCTTGTAAACTTTTTCAAAAGAATTGGTTTGGACATTTTATTTGAAATAATCTTTTCGAAGGTCTTTTTCTTTGGCAAAGTGTCCTTTATAAAAAGTCTAAAGGGCACATTTCCATTCTACCAAAAGATATTTTTCTCTTGCGAAGGGACATTTTCAATATTTCCAAAGGGTCTTTTCTTGGATTGGTCCTTTGCATTTTTTGAAGGAATTGTTTCATATTTTTTGTCTGAAAGAATTGGTCACTTACTTTTCTCTAAAGGAATTAGACACTTCAAGCTTTCTGAAAGAAGTTGTTCCTCATACAAGTGCCCTACAAATTTTTTGAAAGTGTCATTTGAAAATATCTGAAGGGACACTTGTAAAAATTTCAAAGGGTCTTTTTCTATGCAAAGTGCCCTACACACTTTCCCCAAAGGGTCTTTTCTTGGGAAAGTGTCCTTTTTGGGATTTCCAAAGGGACATTTCAAGAATTTCAAAAGGCATGTTTAGGCTTTCGGAGAGGCAAAATGAGAATGCCAAAGGGTTATTCTCGACAAAAGTATCTTTCATAAAGTTTCCAAAGGGACACTTGTAGAAAGATTAAAAAATATATTTCAAACATTTTGTCTGAAACAATCTTTCTGAAGAGACACTCCAAAAGGCCTGAAAGGACATGGATCAATCAAAATGGACCAATCAAAAGGGCCTCAAAAGTTTATTTCTTTTAAAGAAAATGCCCATAAAAAATTGTTTGAAAAGAATGCCTGAAGGAAATGGCCCTAGTAGAGTGATGACTATATGGACGTCGACTTCAAGATGAGGGACTAGTCGTTGGCATTCAAACAAGTGGTCCCAGGTAGATCAATGGTCATTGTTCAAATTCTCAAGGATCCAAGGGCTCACATTCTTCATCTACCAAAGCAGATTAGAGGGCTCATCTCACCATTGATTAGATTAGGATCCACATCATTTTTGATGACCAATCAAAGGAAGAAGACAAGGCCAAAAAAATGAAAATGACTCTCCCCTACACCGTTGCACACCTCAATGATCTGGTGTGAAGTCTATAGCGTCAATATAAACCTACGATAGGTGGACTCTCTTTTAATAATTATATTGATGTCATTACTCAAAATATATTGATTCCACTGGGCAACCATTAGAGAAGTATCTTTGAGATATTAGGCCAAGAGTGATCAAGGGAGGTGAGATGGATCAATCAAATGGCCTGAATGAGCATCATTGGCAAAGATGATTACAGTTGAAGATGGAGACTCCTAATAGATCAATTCCTCTCTTTAGCACTTAAATTTCTCCCCTTCTCAATTCCTCTTTGCTATATATGTGGCCCTTGGGATAGTGTAAAAAACAACCATGTAGTGTATAGCGAAGCCTTGTTGAATTGATGTCATGTTTTGCCTTTAAGCATTGGTACAATTTTTTTATTTGAAGTTTTGAGAAATTATCTGAGTGTATAATTGACATATAGTGACAAGTGATAGTTTTCATCCTTATATCCTTCATTCTTCATGCCTGAGCAAGAGTTCTAGGTCTAACAGGTCATATAGAGTGCATCCAAGTGTGTTAAATTTTTGCATGTGTATAACTATTCTTTAAATATATAGGTTGTCTTTCAGTTCATTTGGCTTGTGTCATTTCATACATCTCCCCTCTATACTAAAGTACTTGTATTAGAATCTTTAGAACTTGAAAATAGTCTGTGTATTTTTGTTGTATCATGCACTAAGGTATGGCATTCATGTGAAATATAATCTTGGTGCATCACCATTCTTAGAATAGGTTTTATTTATGTAATTTCTAACTCTTTTCCCTTCAATCAAACTGGTTTAGATAGAAGTTGTTTTATAGTGATACATTCAGAGAGCTAGCCCTATAAATCTAGAGGTTCATTTCCTCTATAAGCATACCCACATGCCTGTAAATGTTCCAATGTTACCCAAATATGGAAAAGTATTGAACACTCTCTTCTAGGGTGCAAGATTTGGAGATAATAGTTTTGGCATGCTTGGTGGGACTAGTTATTGACATGTCAAGGTGAATGTTGGTATTGACAAGCCTAAGGTTGTAGAAATATTCTTAATCCAACATTTGGTGACCCCAAAAGGTCAAAATATCTAGCTGTAGATCAAGTTTCTCACATTATACTTCATGGTCCTCACTAGGTCATCTAGGACTTCCAATCAAGCCCCTTTATCTAAAGCTCTTCTTGAAGAATAATGCTTTAAACCATTCCCAGTTCTTAAAGATCCTTAGCAAGAAGGTTTCAAAGAAGAAGAAGAAGTTGTGGAAGTTGGAGAAACATGAGATTAAGAGGAAAGAAGAGAAATGTATAGGCAACAACCTTTCCTGGCCTTTAACACCCAAAATCTAATTGACCTTCCTGCATATGACTCTATTCCTCCTAATGCTACCAAGAGTCTCCTTGGTTTCAATGGGGAGGGTCCCGTTACCCCATCTAAGCATATTAGGGACATCTCAAATTTATGTAACTTCTATAATGTCACCCGAGCCAACATAGCCATTAGATTGCTTGCCATGTCTCTAAGAGGTAAGGCACTTGACTAGTATAAGACCTTATAAGGTGGTTACATTACAAGTTGGGATGGCTTTAGGGAATCGTTGGTGACTAGATTTTAGAATAAGAGTGACCATACTTCATTGATCCATCAAATGACCATGATAAAGAGAGGTCTTAATGAATCCATAGGATATTTTAATGAAAGATTTCAAAGGACATGGCATAGGTTACCACCTATCATGAGACATCCTCTGAGCTTTGTGTTCCCCACTTATCTCAAGGGTATTGGTACTGATTTGGTGGTGATGTTATAGTCAATGGGAGGATTCACTTTTCCAGACATATATGAGATAGCTATTGAATTTGAGAATAACTTAATACAGGCTGAAAAGCTACCTCCAAGAGTTTCCATGCCTTTTCTATCTCATAGTTTGGTTGAATTTCCAAGCATAGCACAAGTTCTTAATGACAATGTCAAGCCAAGAACCTTTCCAAAGAAGATGGATAATATTGTGGATAAAGATGAAGAGAATTGGTCATTACATATTCATCTCAAGCAAGCTCAGTTCTAGGCAAGTGCTCCACCCAACCCTCAATACTATCCTCAATAGGGATATAGAGCTCCACCCTAATACAACTACCAAGGAAGAGGCAAGGTCAACAAGGTTTCAATAGGTAGCCTAAGGCCTGTAATCCTAATTTCACTCCTTCCATAAAGGTTGTTATTCCAATTCATGCTAACCTGGTCTAAGGGGAGGATCATTGGACCAATGGGGACAACCTCAAGGTCAGTTTATGCATGATGGTGGAGAAGACAACTAAGCTTTGGTGGTACAAGAAGAAACTACTCCTTATATGATATTAGAAGAAGTGAATCCTAGCCAAAGGGATATTCATGGAGAAGGTAGTAGCCAGAGTGTAGGTATGATGAACTTTCAAGCTAAGGATGATTATGTGTTGAATCAAAACATATCAATTTTAGCCAACACAAAAGCCAAGAAGAGATCTCTAGGAGATGTTCTAGGAGTACATGTAACTCCAAGTGATGTCTCTCTAAGGCTAGAAAGTGTGAATCCTATTACAATACCTACTACCAGTCATGACCCTCAACAAAGTTAGAATGCATGTAGGATTGTCTAGCCTATAATAGAGCAGGTTCAAACTCCCTCACTATCTTCAAGAATACAAGAAAAGGTGAATAATTCCCCTCTAAACATTTTTTATTCTTTAAATAATACCAATACAATCATATCTCTTTAGGAAGTCTTGCATATGCCTGGTTAAAAGGAGCTCTTACAAGAATAGCTTGCAAACATTCATATAGCCCCTAAAGCTTCAAAACATAATAGTGTAGCCCTTACCAATTGTCTGAATCATGTCTTAGATCCCTCCACCAAATTTGACAATCCTCCACCCTTCTACCTCACACTCATTATGAGAGATAAGTTGATTCACAATTGTATTGTAGATAGTAGAGCTAGTACCATTGTCATGCCTAAGGTGGTGGCTGATAAGTTGGGACTAAAGTATGAACCACATAGTAAAGGTGTGTTGCAGCTTGATGGGACTCCAACCAAGATAGTGGGATTGCTTAGAGGTTTGAAATTCTTTCTACATGATTTCCCAAGTTTCCCCATTTTACAAGACATTGTCATGGTAGACCTTCTAGTTCATTTTGCTATCTTCTTGTCAAGGGACTTCATGGCTAAGATAGGAGGGTACCTTTCTACTGATTGGTCTTTTATATTTTTTAAAACAAGATATGGAACCAAGGTGAATATAAGGAATCATCCCTTAGCAAGGTTTCATATTGAGCCATACATGGAGACAAGTTCAAGTCAAAAATGTCTAATTAGTAAAGAAGAGGAAGGTGTCATGGATAGTGAAGCATCCTTCCCCCTTGAAGGTATTTTTGATATTTTCCTTGATAAGTAAAACACTTAAATGCATGAACTTGATCCATATACATTCATAGAAGAGATTGATTTAGGAGTTTATTGTATGCATGAAAAAGGTGTTTCCATTCCTTCACTCACTAATGAAGACCGTGAACTTGAAGGAATATGGGAAATGTTGTTTGATGGCTCAAGAATCAAAGTAGGTGAAGGAGCTGACATTATGTTAGTTTTTCCATCAAATAATCAATACTACTCTTCATATAGATTCCACTTCACTTGCACCTATAATATGGCAGAATATGAAGTCCTAGTTTATGGCCTCCAATGGGCAAAGAAGAGAGGGATCAAGAATTTGAAAGTTTAAGGAGATAGTGAATTGTTCATCCATCAAGTGAGAAATCAAGTTATAGCCAATAATCCCTTTCTTAAATCCTAAAAACATATGGTATGAGACCTACTTGAATACTTTGATGCCTTCAACATATAGCCCATACCAAGGGATTCAAATAAACATGTTGATAGATTGGCTACCATAGGAGCACAATTTGACATAGTTGCTAATATAGGGAAGAAGAAGGATCAGTCCCATATCAAGGTCATTGTGAGGCCTTCTATTCTAGATAATGAAGTGTCATGGAAAGTGTTTGAAATTGATGAACACATTGCACACTTCTTACAAAATGAGGTAGGATTCTCCTCAAGGACCCAAAAGAGACTACATGATCAATATGAAGAACAAGTTATTCAACTTAAGACAAACAAGATACCTAAGGTGATGATTACTTTTGAGAGTTTTTTTGATGAAGATGATCAAAATAAGAACCAAAGTGTGAGCATGTCAAAAAAATAAAATAAATATGAGAGAGTCATAATTTACAAGGACAAGCTCCTAAAAACTGGTAAGGTATGTTCTTTTTTCGAGAGGCAGGCCTTTATTGAATTATGCAAAGAAATCTATGACATATTTTCTTGGGAATATAAATATTTGAAAGGGTTTGATCCAAGTTTATCTTATCACACCTTTGAGTTAGAACTTGGATCTAAACTATTCAAGAAAAAACAAAGGCCTATCAATCCCAAGATAGAGGAAATCATGAAGAAAGCGCTGACCAAGTTGATTGAGTCTAGGATTATCTTTCCTATCAAACACTCAACTTGGGTGGATAATCTTGTACCTGTCCAAAAGAATAATGGAGAGATTAGACTTTGTGTGGATTTTTGAGACCTTAATAGAGTGTCTCTTAAGGATCATTATCCACTACCTTCCATGGAACAAATTTTGTAAGTGGTTTTAGGTTCTCAACACTTCTCACTTCTTGATGGTTATTCAGGTTACAATCAAATATTGGTGAATGAAGAAGATCAATTCAAGACAACCTTCATTACAAAATGGGGGACCTTTGCCTATAAGAAGATGCCTTTTGGTTTATCCAATGTTGGAGCTACATTTCAAAGGGCAATGGACATGGATTTTAAAGGTTTGATCAATAAATTTTTGCTTGTGTACCTTTATGATGTAATTGTTTTTTCAAAGGGTGATACTAATCATATGGAACATCTAAGGCAGGTGTTTTAAAAGTTTAAGAAGCATGAAATATCCCTTAATCCAAAAAAGTGCATCTTTACTATCTATGAAGGTAAATTATTGGGTCATATTGTTTCAAAAGAAGGCTTATCTATTGACCCCGAGAGGATTGAGGCTATTCTAGGCTTGTCTTTACCTCAACACAAGAAAGGAATTCAAAGATTCTTGGTGAAAATAAAATTTGTAAGAAGGTTTATTCCAGGCTTTTTAACTGTGGTAAATCCTATCACAACCATGCTTAAGAAGAACCAAGCTTTTTTTTGGACAAAGGAAGGTAAGAGTAGTTTTGAGGTAATCAAGAAAGAAATTGTAAAATATCCTACTCTCTTAAACCCAGAATTTTCCAAAGATTTCATATTCTATACCTTTTCTAACCTTGACACAATCTTAGCTATGCTTATGCAAAAGAATGATGAAGAGGTAGAGCAACCAATTGCATTCTTCATCCAAGGATTGGAAGATTATGAGGTCAAGTATACATTTGTTAAGAAGCAATCTCTAACAGTGATAAGAGGATTGAAAAAATTCAAACACATGGTTTCAAATAGCAAAATACATATCATGATTTCTCATCCTAGCACCAAGGATTTTCTCCTAAGCAAAGACCTCAATGAAAATAGAGCTGGGTGGATTACAAAGGTGATGGAGTAAGATGTGGATATTAAGGTTACAAACTTGGTAAGAGGAAAAAGATTATGTGATCATTTAGATTTTGATTTTGAAGATCCAAAAGAGGAAGTCTTGATCAACCAAGTTCAACCCCAACCAACTGGTCACATACAAGCTCAAAGTTGAACACAAGACATCATTGGTTTTCTTCAAAATGGTGAATGCCCCAATGGCTTGAACAAGTCTTAAAGAAGGTATTTTAGATTGCAGACCATTCCCTACTATCTTGTAGATGGTGTTCTCTTTATGAAAGATGTGAATGGTGTGTTTTTTAGGTGCGTTAATAGTGATAAATTTGATATGCTATTGGAAACGTTCACAATAGTGCAGATGGAGGTCATTTCTCTCCTAAAACAACAACTACAAATATAATGAGGGTTAGTTACTATTGGCCTAGTCTTTTTAAGGACTATTACCACTGGGCTAAAAAGTGTCCTTAGTATGCCTTCTTTGTAAGCAAACAAAAACCTACATCCCTTCCATTGAATCCTATCTAAGTAAACCAACCTGTCATGCAATGTGGTCTTCATTTCATTGGTGTAATCAACCCTCCATCAAGTGTTGGACACAAATGGATATTGACTGATACTAACTACTTCATAAGGTGGGTATATGTTGTTGCATTGAAGGAGGCAAGTGAAAATGCTATCTTAGAGTTATATTAGAGCATTATAACAAGTTTTAGAGTTCCCCATGTTATCATTTATGATAATGCACTTGATTTCATGAGTGATAAAACTTTTAATTGGGCAAATAAGAATGGAGTTTACTTGATTACTTCATTTAACTATTACCCTCAAGGTAATGGGTTGGCTAAATCTACTAAAAAGAATCTCATCAAGATCATCAAGAGGACATTGGAGAACAATTAAAAAGCATGGCACAACAAGTTAAAGATAACCTTATAGGCTGATAGGATTACTCTTAAGAGATAAATTGGTAATTCTCCCTTTGTGCTTGTTTATGGGAGAGAGGCTAGGTTATCTATATCTCAAGAACTCCCTACTTTAGAACCTCTACAATAGTTGGAACTACTTGAAAATACTTTAATGGAAGTTAAATTGATATAACTAATGTAACTACAAGAAGCAAAAGACAATGCACATAAGACCCTAGTATACCACCAAGTACTCATGAAGAAGCCCTTTGACAAAAGAGTAAGTGCAAGAGTGTTCAAAACAGGTAACTTGGTTTTGAAATGGGATGAGGACAGAGCAAAACTAGATAGATATACAAAGTTTGACACTTTGTGGAGTAGCCCTTACATCATTAGCAAGTACAATCAAAACAACTCCTTCCAACTAACCAATATGAATGGAGAAGAATTGCCTATCCCTGTGAATGGGATACATTTGAAGTCCTGCTATTAACCCTTGTGAGTCTATTTTGTAAATAGTAGTTTAGGTGTGTGTTTTATTTGGTTTGTTGTTGTGTTCCCTAAGTGCTTTATATCATAAGTGTGTTTCCTTCCTTTTATTTGGTGTGTGTCTTTGATTTTGTGCATGTGAGTCAACAATCTTGTTTTTTTTGAGCCAAGGGCATGTTTCAAGTCATTTTTTTGGTGCATATATGTGTGACTCCATGCCCAATGAAAGGATTTAGGCAACTAGTCTTAGGCATAGTAGGCATGCATCCCCTAGGAGTCACTAAGAATGTTAGCCAATTTTCACACCCAATTTTGCATCTTTCATTTTGGCTAAGTGTAAGATTCTTAATTGGTTTATCCCCATAGGAAAAAAAACAAGTGTTATTTCCTTTGGAAGCCTTTATTAGGTCTTTTGTAAGTGTTATTTCAGTCTTTTTTTGCTCAAGTGTTATTTCTTTCAGTGAGGTTTTGCTTTAGGTTTTTTGTTCAAGTCTTAAAGGAATTATTTCAGAATTTTTATCCGAAACAAAAGGTCCGAAGGAATGGGTCCATTTCAATTTTTTTGAAAGGCATCTTCAAGATTTTTCAAAGGGAAAGTGTCCTTTGTAACTTTTCTGAAGGGTTTCTTCTTTTAGGGATTTGGTCCATTTCAGGTTTTCTAAAGGGTACATTTCAATATTTATGAAGGATCATTTCTCTTGCAAAGGGACATTTTCAATTTTTTTGAAGGGACATTTTCATCTGATTGAAGGTTCTTTTTCTCTTGCGAAGTGTTCTAAACAGGTTTTCTAGGGTACTTTACATATTTTTGGAAGAAATGTACCTTACATTTTTTTGAAAGAAATGTCTCTTGCAAACTTTTTTGAAGGAATTGTTTCAAACATTATATCTGAAACAATCTTTTTGAAGGGTCTTTTTCTCTAGCAATGTGTCCTTTGAAAAAATTTAAAAGGGTACATTTCCATTCTACCAAGGGATATTTTTCTCTTGCAAAGGGACATTTTCAATATTTTCAAAGGGTCCTTTCTCAGATTGGTCCTTTGAATTTTTTTGAAGGAATTATTTCAGACTTTTTATCCGAAACAATCTTTCTGAAAGAATTAGTCACATACTTTTCTCTGAAGGAATTAGACACTTTAAGTTTTCTGAAAGAAGTTTTTCCTCATGAAAGTGCCCTACAAAAATTCTAAAAGTGTCCTTAAAAAATATTTGAAGGGACACTTTTAAAAATTTTGAAGGGTCTTTTTCTATGTAAAGTGCCCTACATACTTTCCTCAAAGGGTATTTTCTTGGGAAAGTGTCCTTTTTAGGATTTCCAAAGGGACATTTCAAGAATGTTGAAAGGCATGTTTAGGATTTCAGAGGTGAAATGAGAATGTCGAAGGGTTATTCTTAAAAAAAATGTCCTTCAAAATTTTTATGAACACTTGTAGAAAGCCTGAAGAATTATTTTAGACATTTTATCTAAAATAATATTTCTAAAGAGACACTCCAAAAGGCTTGAAAGGACATGGATCAATCAAAATGGACCAATCAAAAGGGGCCTGAAAGGTTATTTCTTTCAGAGAAAATTCATATGATAAATTGTTTAGAAAGAATGCCCAAAGGAAATGGTCTGAAGGAATGGTCCCAATAGAGTGACAACTATATGGATGTCGACTTTAGGATGAGGGACTAGCCATTGGCATTCAAACAATTGGTTTCAGGTATATCAATGGTCTTTATTCAAATGCTCAAGGATCCAAGGGCTCACATTCTTCATCCACCAAAGTAGATCAGAGGGTTCATCTCACCATTGATCAAAGCAAGAAGATAAGGCCACCTACAATAGGTGGACTCTCTTGTAGTAACTAAATTGATACCATTACTCAAAATATCTTGATTCTATTGGACAACCATTGGAGAAGCATCTTTGAGAGATCAGGACAAGAGTGATCAAGGGAGGTGACATAGATCAATAAAATGGCCTAAATGAGCATCATTGGCAAAGAAAATTATAACTAAAGATGGAGACTACTAAAAAATTGATTCCTCTCTTTGTTACCCAAAGGCCTCCCACTCTCACTTCCTCTCTGCTATATATATGGCCCTTGGGCTAGTGTAAAAAACAACCACGTAGTGTATGGTTAAGCCCTGTTGAATTGATGTCATGTTTTGCCTTTAAGCATTAGTAAAAGTATTTTTATTTAAAGTTATGAGCAATTTTTTGAGTGTGTAAGTGACATATAGTGATAAAAAGTGATGTTTTTGATATTTATGTCCTTCGTCCTTCATGCCTGAGCAAGAGTTTTGGGTCTAACATGTCATATATAGTGCATCCAAGTGTGTTGATTTTTTTCATGTGTATAGCTATTTTTGAAATGTACAAGTTGTCTTTCAGTTCATTTACCTTTGTCATTTCATACATCTTGCCTCTATAATGAAATACTTGTGTTAGAATCTTTAGAGATTGAAAATAGTTTGTGTATTTTTGTTGTATCATGCACTAGGGTATGGAATTCATGTGGAAGATAATCTTGGTGCATCACCATTCTTAGAATAGGTTTTTTAATGTAATTTCTAACTCTTTTCCCTTCAATCAAACTGGTTTAGACAGAAGTTGTTTTGCAGAGATATATTCAAGGAGCTAGCCCTTTAAATCTAGAGGTTAATTTCTTCTATAAGCATACTCACATGCCTAGAAATGTTTCAATGTTTCCCAAATCTGGAAGAGGATTGAACACTCTCTTCTAGGGTGTAACATTTGGAGACAACAATACCATTATTCAATATTTTGCATCAATGCTTAATAAAATTCATCTTAGAAGAAGGAAAAATTAAGAGCAATGTATATACATTTATTTTAATTATTTTTTACTTTTCAATGGTTTGACCAATATTTTTTGACATTTATTATGGTTTTAAAAAAATCAAAAAATATATTTGATATAAAAAGATAACACAATTTTGTGGTAATGCCTTAAAAATGATTTAATAAATTTCAATTATGCTTTCATATTTTAACAGCTGCAAAATTATGTTACCAAGTTTAGGAATTCTAAATTATTTTTTATTAATTCTTATATTTTCTATCATGCCTTACACAATCAAAAATATATACAAGACCTGATAGATATTGAGCACATCAAGCCCAAGTGTAATACAATCAACCTAGATATAGATCAACCCTTCTCGACAGAGTGCCTTAACTAGCCAGTATGTTTACATTTTTAGTTAATGTGTCTATGGGGCCCATAAAAGTGGTTAAATTCATCACTCATAGATTGATTGACATCCGTTAAGATGGGTTTAAGTAAAACTACAAAGGTTAAGGAAAATGATAGTGGTTAAGTTGAAAGCCAATGGTTAAGGGAAATCAAATGTTAACTTCAGTTAAAGGCAAGCTACCCACTAACCAAAAAAAATAAACATTATACCTATTATTTATACACCCTTCCCTTATTCAATTTTCAACCTCTGTAGGAGCTCGTGCACCATTATTCAATTCCATAAATGTGCACGACATTCATAGGAGCATCTTGGGTGAGGAGAAGAAGGAATTTACTAAATTGGTTGATTACCTCTAATGAATTACATTTTTTACATTGTTGAATTGTATAAGGAGGAAAAAAGATTAAAAAAATAGTTTCCATGTTTATAAATCATAAAATCATTTTAGATAGTTGAATTATAAACTCATGGCTTTACTTGGCCTCATAATAATTAAGGAAATAAATTCCACTTGACATTAATTTGGGCACTATTAATTTTAGATCCTCTTAATTTGACACAAAAAATTCCCAGATGTGATTATGCCTAATATATTTATTATTTTAACCCATAACATTGTACCAAATGTTTTCCATATTCAGGATCATCTTGATTCCTTAGTACCATATATGCATCTAAATTTATAGTCAAATTTTTTTGTCTATGTACTGCATAGTTTGGTTGGTAAGAATATCCACATTTGGATGTCCTAATTTTTATTCAATCATGTGGCTAAAATAGTTTAAAACACAAATTTTGATTATATTTGTATGTGTAATGTTGAAGCATAAAGGAAGTGCACAAATCATTTGACAAAATGCTTTAAATAAATTTGTTCATTTGCAATTTTATTTCTATTTTATAGAATTCATTTCCTATTAGGTCTCTCCATTTTGGATTAACCACTTCTGTTATTATCCATTCCATCAATTTTACAATTCAAAAATTCTATTCTTTTAGATTGCATGCCCCAATCTAAGTGGTGTTAAGAGATCTTGGTTGATTCTAAAGCTCATATTCTAGCAAAAGAAATGGTATTAACATTAAGATTTATATTGTCAAAAAAGGAAATGGTATTAACATTAGGACTGATATTATCTAGGATGCATGATAAGATTATATGGAATAAAATTTTTACTATCCTCAATGTGTGACAAAATCATGATGTCCATATTTTAATATTCCTTTGAGCTAAAGATACATCATGTAATTCTAAAATTTCAACATTTCTAAATTGATATGTGGAACAAAATTTTACTATCCTTAATTTATGAAAAAATAATCACATCCATATTTTAATGCTCCTTTGAGCTAAATGTACATCATGGAATTCTAAATTTTCATCATTCTTACATAGATATGCAAGATCTAGTTTAACGATTCACCTTAGAGAGGTAAGGAACATAACATTCATCTATGTTATGTTCTTCTTTATTATTTTACAATATCAAATAAAGGAACATGTTGAACAAAAATCGTACATCAAAAAATGCAAAAAAACAAAATGAGAAAATAAAATACCTCAAAACACTCCAAACATTGTTATAATAGTTTGTCTATTACTAGATAGCTAGGACAAACTTAAATTGATAGGAAAAACTTTGTTTGAAGCATGCATAGGATTATGGAAAACATAAAAATGCATATGTTTTATAATTGTTTTTTATTTTTTCATACATTTGAATATGTTTGTCATTGCCCCTTGTTAGTCAATGCTAATTGTTTATCAATGTTGCTTGTTGATCAATGCTAATTATTTATTAATGCCCCTTGTTTATGCATTCTTATGTTTTCTATTTTTTCATAGGATTATGGACAACATATATGTCTTGCATATAATTGTTTTTTATTATATGAGTAATGCATGTTTAAAATATGCTTATATTATTTATGGTCTGAAGAAAGAGGAGATAAACTTTAATTTTTCTCCAATTACCGATGGTATCAAATTGAATGATTGATATTATTTACTCTTCTTCATGGTCTTATGACACTTTTTTTATCAAAATGGAGAGAATGTGGTTATTGAAAGTAATTATAAAATTATGTGTGACCAAATGTTTGGTAAGATTTTCGTAAGAGATGAGAATTTGATCACACTTCATAGACATGCAGTGTCACTTGTGTGATAGTTTGTTGATATGAAGGTTAAATATGTATGAGCTATTGGGGATGTGAAAGGAATGGTGATGTGGGGTAAACAATGTAGTGGTGGTGATTCATCCACTATTACTTGTATATCTTTTCCAATTATGTAGTCATAAAACATTATTAATGAGTCCTTTTTGCCACTTACCAAGTCATGGTTGAATACAAATGAGGAATAACATACACCATAATTTGTATTGGGACTAAAGCATGTTACCGATTTAAAAACCACATATTGTGAGATTCCCAACATGTAACTCTATCTTAGAGTTTAGGGGGAATTGGGAGGGCATACATGTTAGTTTATGGCAACCTTTATTTATTTATTTTCAATATCGAATTTATATGTGTTATGTGTATAATGTCAAGGTATTTCATGGGGAATAGGGAGGATAAATATAATGTATGTAGAAGTAATGAATTTAGGACTATCTCTTGGTAAAAAGTAATTACCATGTCAAATTGTAATTAGTATTATAAATGAATGAAAGTTTCATTATGCTCTTCAAAAAAATTTGAATGAAACTACTTGGCTTGCCTAATTTACATACATAAAAATGGATACAAGTACAAAATTATTTAAATATGGCTAGTTAGAAAATTAAGATGACTAAAAACTACATAAGATACCATGGTGTATGTCACAAGAAAACAAGTTACCACTAATTCTAAAAATGAATTTAAAGGAATCAATTTTTAGCTGGGTGGGTTCTATTTTTGAATGGAAAAAATTCTTTAAGAATCAAGAATAATCTACTTTTTTTATTGAGTTGTGGTAGGGCCTCTAAAAATTAAACTTTATTACTCTAGGGAGGGTATCCATTTTGTGGAATCTTTTAAAAAAATCTCTATGTTTTATATTGCCTTAGGAGATTATGATTAAACTTTTTGCATCCATTTTATTTCATGATACTTAAATGTTATAAGTGATATTATTATATATTATTACATGTGGTGAAGATAATAATGTCCAAAAATCTCAATTATGATAATGATTATATCAACATGAAGTGTTTTCATTGGTAAGCAATTCCTTCATGTAAAGTTATTAAGGATGGGCCTTGTATCAAAGATCTAATCACTTAGCACATAGATCTTGGAAGTATTACTTAACATATTTTGTATTATCCCCAATTTGGACTTCATTATCTTATTGGTGAACCCATTAAGGGTGAAAACCAACTATATTATGATTTAAAGTTTTTTATATATTCTATATTATATCCACAATAAATTGAAAAAAATATTAAAAGATAACTTAACATTTCAAGAAAATCATCTATGATAAATATGGCATGTGATAGTCATTGTAAGGAAGTTGTTAAATGGTCCTTATGCATTTATAAGTTGTTATATTATACAGTTTTAGGACAACATATCAATGCATATGTTTGATACTTTTATTTGTTTTTTCATATGTTTATCATTGCCCCTTATTTTTCAATGATAATTGTTTATCATTGTTTCTTGTTTATGAATGCTAATCATTTATCAGTGCCCCTTTTTTATGCATAAATTAATAAGTTTATTATTTTATCATGTTCACTTCATATATTATTTCCAAATGGAAGAGATTTTTATCTCTTATAGTAAAAAATCCATGACTTGGGGAGTTCCCTTCCAATGAATTGTAGTTAAGTGAGGTGAAGTACAATTTGGGCAATGATAAAGATATTGTTGTTTAGAGATAAAGAGATCATACATAAGAATTCCTAAGTGGTGAATGTAAGATATCAGGGTATCCCACTACCTTTTGTATCAATGATAATACATTTTATAAAATGTCATTTGACTTGAAATGTTTTTGGAGTGATAGATCTCTCCAATACATACTGTGAGTATGGTGTCTTGTAATACTTTTTTTTTCAAATACCAATTGGAGTTTTTTATATATTCTAATTTATGTATGTTGTATATATCTATTAGTATATGTATGGCCTTGAGTATTATAGGGATAAAGATGACATAAATTATGAAATTTGAAATGATGAAAAGGTTGTTATTGGCAATTGACCTAGCTATAAGTTTTTGTGTTATGGATGCCAATGACATTTTTATATCCATGTGCTAATGAAGATGCAATAACAAACATTGATTATGTATAAAAACATAGACCATATAGACTGATGAGTCATAATTTTCCATGGGAAAGAGATTGATGAATTATGAGGCAGTCATTGTACTTTACCTCCATAAATTAGTGTTACATTCAAGGATTGGGTGGAGAGATTTTTGTTGTTGGGCCTAGCCCATGAAATTATTCACCAAAAACATCATGACATGGTCCTTGAAAAATTTAGATTGTTCAAATGTCAAACATAGAGGAATGATTTCATGACTAAAGAGGATATCCAAAATATTTAGGGAAGAATGAAAGCAATAAAATACAAATTTGAAGCCTAATGATGTGGCTAGTATTAAAAAAATTGTCATTAAAAATCTTGATAAATTATGTATGAAGAGTTTTAAAAAATAGGAATGAAGGAGCAAACCTTTGTTTTAGGCCTCTAGATTCCTCAATAATGTGAGTGGATTTTTAAGTATGCACATAATAATATACTTTCAATGGACTTCACATATGGGATAAATTTGTAGAAGGTAATTGAGGATCTCAAAATTAGAAACTTCACACTTGTTATTATATAAAATTATGTTTTTGTATTTGTTATACTATTCATGTTGTACACACTTCTTATATTTTATATTATGCATAAATAAATTCCTATTGTGTGGGTGCTAATGTCATGAGATACTATTCTAGACCTGACATAATGGATGTGAAAGCTAGTGGTTAGTGCACATTGTCACATGTTGGAATGGAAACTAAATGCTTTCATGGTGTATGATGCTTGTGGTGAAATTATGACTATAAGGTAAGTTGATCCTATATATATTATAAATATTCCTTGCTATTATTAAAATTGTTGATATGTATGTATATATGTAATGTATATATGTATGTGTGTATATATGTATGTATGTATATATGTATGTATGTATGTATACATGTATGTGCATAGAGTTAGGGGATAATTCCATAGAAATTTTTATTAATGCATACATTTTATGTTCATAACATGTATGCATTATTTGAATTTAGAATCAAAACCATCAAACTAAATGCATATGTGTTATAACATGTACACATTATAATGTATTTGTTACATATAGTTAAATTAGCACATACGTGTTATAAGACATATGTGCATTATAACACATACACATCCCTATTGCTTTGCACTAAAAAACACAAAATATCTATAGGAAATTAATATTTACTTAATGATCATATTTACAAAAATATATGTTAAGATATAAATGTAAACTTATACATTAAATTTATTTTAGAAGATATAATAAATGAGGGTCACTCTACATATAATAGATTTGGTCTCATAACAACATGCCTTATGATGTGGAAATTAGTTTTCCAAAATCCATTCTAGTCAGCACTTAGGCATTTTCAGGGTCTCAGTATTGAGCCTAGGTATTTTAGGGCATAACTTTTGTAATTGGTCTCCATTTTTGGTAAACATATAGTCATTTTAAAAAAATTTGTGCCTTCCAAATTACTTCCTAGAATTTATAGGAGTCCTAGGTTTTTCAAAATTAAAGTTTTTAAACCACTCATTGGGTATGTACATGGATTTGGTGGATAATTATAGGGAGATTTTAGGTAACATGATCACATTATTTAATTAACATGATCATGTTATTGAAATTATGACTCAATAATTATCAATCCATAACACATATACATTACTAAAAAAATAACACATACGCATTATTATAAATTCAAATAACACATATGCATTGTATACCATGAGAATTTGGGAGTTAAACATGAATCCGATTTTGTCCATAAGCTTATATTTACTAATCTAAATGTTAAGTATAAGAAACTTATTCTTTAAATTTATTTTAGTAAATATAAGAAATTAGGGTCACTCAACATTTGATAGAGTTGGTCTCAAAATTTCACACCTTATATTGTGGAAAATAGTTTTTCAAAATCCAATTAGGTCAATACTTAGGCATTTTTAGGGTCTAAGTATTAAACCTAGGGATTTTAGGTCATAACTTTTGCACTTGATATCCATTTTTGGAAACATATAGTCATTTTTTAGGTTTTTTTTCCTTTTAGATTGATTTCTAATATTTCTAGGAGTCTTAGGTTTGTCAAAATTTAAGTTTCCAAACCACTCACTTTGAAATTGATGCAAAGTGGTGTTATTAGGGTAGCATAGGTCGCATTGATTACCTACACACATCAAACAACCACTTTGTGTTAATTTCACTTATTTATCATCCTTCCCTCATCCTTGATCACTTACTACTCATGCCTCATCACCCCTAATCACTCTCTCATCATTATTCATTGTCTCTATTCACTCCCTCATTTGCCTTCACTATCCCTAGTCATCTCTAATCACCCTCTCATGATCCTTGATTACTCCCTCATTGACCCATACTATGCCTCATCATCCCTAATAACTCACTCCTTATCCCTCCTTATCCCTCATCACTCCCTCATCAAACCTCACCATCCCTCATCATCTTTAATCATTCCCTCATCATCCCCAATCACTCCTTCATTAGATCTCACCATCCCTAATCATTGTTTCATTATCCCTAATCAATCACTCATCATCTCTAATAACTCCCTTATTGACCCTCACCATTACTCATCATTTATAATCACTCCCTCATTTACCCTCACCATCTCTCATGATGTAGATCCCTATTGTATACTTTTCTTGTCCAAGCTCTTTGCCAATATCCATGTAGCTTTCACTTTGTCTTTTCTTGCTTGATCTATATTTTTGGACCCTCCACACATTTAAAATTCACATCTATATTTTATTCATTTCATTTATTATCCACCATTATTTGGATGGTTTCACTAAACTCTTCATTTTATTCTCCTTACTCAATGCATTCAATCTCTCTTACTTTGAGACTATCCCCCTTACTAGTCTTTACGCTTTATAAAAAATTTGGATCAAATCTTATCTCTAGTTCCTTAGGCTTTAACAGGGCTCTAATAAACTTCCTTCCACTCCTTTTAGTTATCTATAACTTCTTCTCAACCCTACTTAACTTTTCAACACAATCCTCATATCATACACTACTTCTTACTCTATCATAGACTCTTCTTGTATGGACTCAAATCATCAAATCAACCTCATTTATGGATATCATGTAATATATCCCATTTATTCCAAAATTTATAGACTTTGTTTCAACTATTTGATAACTTATTTTGGCTCTTTATAGTCTCAGATTAGGTCTTTAGGTTTCCTTATACCCTGTTTACCATGCAGTCCTCCCCCTTCTATACTTATCCATACTTACACAAATTGGAAACATTATATTATCTTTGTGCATGATGAACTAAAAAATTTCACCAAATTTCATTAATTTTTGATATTTAAACTCATAAAAACTCACTTTGAAATTTGAAACCCTAATACGAGGTTTGGATTGGTTTCACAGACCCAAAAAGGGTCAAAATGAGATTCTAGTCTTCCAAAGGCATTTCTAATGACTTTGACTATTGTATTAGGTATGATTTGACACTATGCACATTTTCCAAGTGTTATATTTCTATTTAAAAGTCATTATAAATTCCTTTGGAAGATTTCAATCTCATTTGACCCTTTGGTTCAACTATTTGATAACTCATTTTGGTTATTTTTACTCTTGGATTAGGTCTTTAGGTTTCCTTTGACCCTATCTACCACACAATCCTCCCCCATTCATAATTATACATATTTACACAAATTAAAAAAATTATATTATATTTTTTCATGTTGAGCTCAAACTTTTCACGAAATTTCATGAATTATTGATAGTTAGAACTCCTAAAAACTCACTTTGAAAGTAGAAACCCTAATACAGGGTTTAGACTGGTTTCACAGACCCACAAAGGGTCAAAATGAGATTTAAATATTTCAAAGGAATTTATAATGACTTTTATTGTTGTATTATGTTTTATTTGACCCTATTCACATTTTTCAAGTGTTATATTTCCATTTTTAAGCTACAATAGAATGACTTAACCAAATTTGAATAGATTGTGTACTCAGTCATAGGTCTATAGTAATCTGAGAAGAGGTTATTTATTATAATTAATTAAAAAGAGTGTTATAAATTAACATGAATGTTTAAAATCCTCTACACAATGTTTCCACACTTTAAAAAATCAATGCCTTCCATCTATAACACTTAATTTGCCAATTTCCATGAGATACCACTTTGACTGTGTTAAGTTTTTTGATGACTGCAAGACTGTGTTAGTTTTATTTTTTATCATCCAAATATATGAAATCTAATTGAAATACTATAAAAATTCAAGATCATATTATAATAAACTCACCAACATATACATTTTAATGTTCACTCTAATACATGCATATACCTTCTCACACAAATGTATACTCAGAACTTTTACTCATAGAAGATAGGGTTTTGCTATTTAACACATAATGTCCTTAGTATAATAACAACATAAAATTTTTAAATAATATTAAGAAATTGATATTTCAATTTACTAATTACTCATACATTCCAAAATCCCACCAAATATAATCTCCTCTTCCATAAGACTCTAACTTTCACTCATATTTCAAGGCACAGTTTGTAAAAGCACAAGGTATACAGTTTTTAATTTGAAAATTCAAAATATTTGAAACTCAAATGAAAAATTATATAATCATCATAAAATAAAAGGTATTTTTAACTTACCACTCACACAAATAAATTGTTACTAATCATGTTTCATGATCATGCACACTATTAACTATATTTGCACATATTCAAGAAGATGCAGGGTTTGTTTGATTTTTTGTTTGCAAATAATAAAAACTTGTCTTTATTCACTTGTTTTGGGTTATTTACCTTCATCTTTTTGAATCCTACCCCTTCCAACTCTCTTTAATATAACTCTAAATATAAAATAAGACATGGACAAGACTCTTATTACCAAATAACCATCAACTAAATTCTAACTTCTTCTGTATTTTGAGAGTGTCCTCAACTAACTCAACTACTAACATATTTATCAAATATGAGTTTAGGTATATATTTTTTAACATCATAAAATCCTTGATAAATTATAACCATACTAAATTCAATGTTGGACTTCTTGAAACAAGCTTGAAGTCTCTATAAAAGTAAAAAAATTTAAATGAAAGATTTGGCGGGAAAGTCCAATACAACTCTAATTCAAAATTGACATAAAACTAAAAAATTATAAATATTAATACAAAAAATTTTATGAACTTGATCACCTTCTAAAGACTCTAACCCTATAAATAGTTTCTCTTACATCACCTCATCATCCTTAATCACTGCTTCATCATACCTGATCATCTCTAATACTCATTCCTCATCCCTCATCTCCCCTAATCACTCCCTCATTGACCCTCACAATCCCTCATCATCCCTATTTAATCCTTAATCATCTACTCAACTCCTCCTCATCCCTCCTCATCCTTAATCACTCCATCTAATACCTTGAGGGTGGTATTTTGTTGGAGTTTAACAATGTTAGGAGATACAAGTGGAGAGCTGAGTGCTAGCATAAAATATAAGACATAGTGATAAAAATGATGTGGAGGTAAATTTGAAACATAAATATTTAACACCTATGAAAAAATATGGGCCTATTATGAATGATGTAATTCACAATTGAAAATATGTCATTAAAAGAGAAGCAAGTAAAACCACCATAGCACCATAAATGGGTAGTAAATACATGAGGATCACCAAGCTATGTGATTTCCTAAAACCAATCGATTGATTCTCATATGAGGAAATTTTATGATCCAAATAATTGTATTTAAGGCCTTTTGTTTGTATGTATATTTATTGAGTCATCATACAAAAGAGTGGAAAATAATTTTCAAATGATTAGAACAAGTAGTCCAAGATTAGAAAGTGATGCTTAATTCAAAACTTAAATATTCAATCTAATGAAGAGTGTCACATTATTATCTCTATAATTTCACATATCAAGAAGTGGGTACAAGTTATCTAGCATTATAAAAAGTTAATAAGATAATAGATTATGAACCCAATGATATGTTTGGTACTAAAAATATCTCTACTTCCCCCAACAAGAAATTATATGAATTAAAAATATTATTTCATTAAAAAATGTAGATTAATGGTTAGATATTACACTTCATCATTTTTAGTGGAAGTCAAAAGAATTTAATTTCTCCTAAATCATATTTTAAAAAATTTAACTTGAAAGTTATACATCATCCATAACCATACACTAGTGTATGGTCTAGTCTAGGCCTTGAGAAATGGATCACCTAGTAATGTCACTTGGTGTACAAAATTAAACTTTTTAAATATGAAATCCTTTTTGAAATCGCACCATTATATGTGTGTGATATTTTACATGTGGTCAACCATGTATTTACCATTGACATGTAGTCTATGAAGTAAATTCTTGAAATTTTGTGATAGATTGTCTAGATCTGAAATACCATATATCATAGTTAGTTCATAAGATTTCAATCATTAGTGCTAGGAAGTGAAAGAATATTTTTATTTCTAGTAATAAGTATATTTTTAATGGTAATAAATAAATGTTTAATGACATCCTTATTTCACCATATCATAGTGTGGTTTATCCATCAATAAAAAAGATGAAATAATTGAACCATAAACTAGATGAATACAAGGATAATTTTCAGTCACCTAAATAAGTTCCTACATAATATACACTAAAAAATACCATTGATTTTATCCCTTAACTATCTCTACCTCAAAACTCTTTATAAAACATATCATTTCTAGATAATGAATAGATCAAGTGGTAGATCTATGAAATCATGGATAATGGACACATTATACCCAAATCATTGCCTTGTATAAACCCAATTGTGTTTATGCCAAAGTTGTGAATAAATTAAAAAAATATTAACAAGATTAATGTGAAGAATTATTATCCTCATTTAAATTTATTGTGTATTATGAGGGATGAGAAGTGAGTGATTAGGGATGATGAGGGATGGTGATAATCAATGAAAGAATGATTAAGGATGATAATCTCAAGTGATTAGAGATGATGAGAGACAACTAAGGTCAATGAAGGATTGATTAGGGATGAGGAGGGAGTGAGTATGGATGAGAAAGTAATTAGGTATGGTGAGGTATGAGGAAAGAATGATTAGGGATGATGAAATATGGGGAGAGATTGATTAGGGATGATGAGGGATAGTGAGGGTCAATGGAGGAGTGATTAGGGATGATAATGGAGTGATTAGAGATGAATAGTGATCCAAAACTCAAAAGATTTGGTTGAAAGATAATTCAAGAAACAAGAACAACACAATAACAATAATGCTATCTCTAAGAAGAGATGTTTTATTCATTAAATTTGTAGACCTAGATGTCTGATTTCCATTTTAAGTTACATCTTAATTTATACATGTTTTGAAGGTAGGAGGATGATGTGGAAGGTCACCAATCTCAAGGGAGATTAAGTGGTTTAACTTCCATGATTTACAACAATACAAAATTTGAGGAATTACTATTTTTAGACTACACTACTAAAATTGAAATTCAGGGCACTTCCTTTAGGTTTTATAGGGTTAAAATACATTAATCAAAGCTTGATGCCATATCACCACATTCTCCTCATTATTAGCTTTCCAACGGTTCAAATGGGGATTCAAACAGAGCTATGGTGCAAAAGTTATGGCTCATAAAAGTTTTGCCACCAATTGGGGTAGAACCATCACCCGAATTGTCACCTAAAACATTGCTCAGATCATTCCTCCCTCCTTGAGAATCAATGGTCGCCATTTCATCAAGATTTGTCATCAAGTGTGGTATTTTTGTTTTGATTTGATTCCTGATGCATACTTGGAATAGACTGTGCTTTGTAGAGCTATGTAGGGCCTGATTGTTCACCATTTCTATCTGATCATTAATCTATGGATGGAAGGCCATGAAAATTTTTAGCTTGTTATCTATTGGCTTATGTTGTTTATGTAGTCAAGGCTATAGCATAATCCCTTTTGGATTCCTGTGGCTTGACCACAATGAGAATAAATTTATTGGCATTAATCAGGGAGATAGATGTAGAAAGTGGTATCTCTTATACCCTGTAGCGCTATGTTCCAAGAGTGAGAGTGATACTTCAAGTTCTTGATTCATAGATGCCATGTCAATCATACATGAATGGCTAATCAAAGAGTACATCACAAACATCTAGATTGACCACATCACATAAGACGTCATCTTGGAAAGGTTTTATTGCATATGAGAGAAGAAATTGGTGGGTGACATGAAGATTTCTCTTTAGACTCAACCATCCAATATTGTATGGATTTGGGTGAGGCTTCATGGACAAATTTAGGCTTTTCAAAATATTAGTATAGATTAATTTCTTTTGACTCCCACTATCAAGAATTAAATGCAAAGGCTTACCTTTCACCCATAACTTAGAATGAAACAACCTTTCTTTGTCATTTGGCCTCTCTTCATGGGTCTATGATGAAGCAACGATGGCATCAAGATTAGAATCTAAAATCTCTTCTTCATCCTCTTCAACTATAGGCTGTGTATGAGGTAGAGTAGTAGATGTTGAGGATTATGACTCAAAAAGTAGGGACTTAATGGCTTGACATTCTTCTTTGGAGTGAGTTATAGATTTTTGATAATCACACCACTTCATAGTCTTTCCTTCCTTTTGCTTCCAATTTTGGCCTCATGTTTGACCTTCTTTGTCACTTTTCCATTTTGAAGGCTGACTCTTTATATTCATTCTTACATGCTTCTGCTCAATCTTCACTATGAACTTGTACACCTCACTAAGGGTTTCCAAATTAAAGAGTTCCATTTCTCCCCATATGTACCATTGTAGTCTACCATGATATTTGAGAACCTTGTGTTTCTCACTTTCTTGGATGCCCAATCTCATAGATATAGAATGAAAAATATTAGTGTAATCTTTTATAGATTGTTCCTTAACTTGGTGAAGTTGTTGCCACTCTATATACATATCATCATATACTCTAATGGGGTAGTATTCTTCCTTTACAGCTTCTATAAAATCATCCTAGGTAGGTTATGCCTCAAGGCCAATATCATCCATACTGAATCTCTTTTTGTACACTTCCCACCAATTTTTGACAGGCAATGATGCTTTCAAAAGAGCAAAAGTGATCTTCTCT
The DNA here is from genome assembly GCA_037957365.1 of Torreya grandis. NCBI lineage: Eukaryota > Viridiplantae > Streptophyta > Pinopsida > Cupressales > Taxaceae > Torreya > Torreya grandis. The sequence goes on from JARHVA010003582.1 coordinate 1,580,575, forward strand.
TTATCAATGAATTTATTTACAGAAAAATAAGATGACAATTAATCCAACCAACTTTCTACTACATTAACATAGATTTTTCCTTCAAATGTATGGATATCAAAATTCACCTAAACTTTAAAGGGTGTTGAGGCACTAAAAAGATGTGGGGTTATAGATGAGGAGCCAAAATTTCCCATCAAATTTTATTGGAGAATTTGGGTGAATTATTGTAGCATATTTTATTGTTGTTGTTGGAGGGATTCATTCACCATTTCCTTGAAAGGATCATATGTCTCAGCATTGTTTGCCATTTTAAGTCATTTGGAGCAAATAGGTGGATAGTCTGTTGGTTCTATTTTCCACCCAAGCTTCCTATAATCTGACCTCATCCTTAGGATCATACACTCTAAAGACAAATTGCTCTGATACCACTAATCCAAAACTCAAAAGTTTTGGTTGAGAGATAATTCAAGAAATAAGAACAATGCAATAACAATAATTCTATCTCTGAGAAGAGATGTTTTATTCATTAAATTTGTAGACCCATACATATGCCTATCTCTAAAAAGAGATGTCTAATTTCCATTTCAGGTTACATATTCATTTATACATGTTTTGAAGGTAGGAGAAGGATTTGGAAGGTCACAAATATCGAGGGAGATTAAGTGGTTTGACTTTCATGATTTACAACAATATAGAATTTGAAGAATTACTATTTTTAGAAACTTACTATTTTTAGATTGCACTACTAAAATTGAAATTTTGGGCACTTCCATTTGGTTTTTGGGGGTCAAAATCCATCAAGCATATCTTGATTCCATCTCACCACATTTTCCTCATTCTTAGCTTTTTAATGGTTTAAATGGGGAGTCAAACGGAGCTATGGTATAAAAGTTATGGTTCCCAAAATTTCTACCACCAATTGGGGTAGAACCATCACCTGAATTGTCACCTAAAATTTTGCTCAGATCAACTAGGGATAGTGAGGGTCAATGAGGGAGTGAATAGGGACAAGGAGGATTGATGAGAGAGTGATTAGGTGTAATGAGGGATGAGTATAAAGTGATCAAGGATGAAAGAGGGGTGATGATCAAGTGATATTAACATGTAAAGTGGTTGTTTAATGTGTGCAAGTCATCAATTTGACCTATGCTACCCCAATAACACCAATTTGCATCAATTTCAAAGTGAGTGGTTTAAAAACTTCAATTTTGACAAACCTAAGACTCTTAAAAATTCCAAAAATCAATCTGAAAGGCACACAAACCTAAAAAATGACTATATTTTTTATCAAAAATGGATATCAATTGTAAATGTTATGTCTTAAAATCCCTAAGTTTAATATTTAGACCCTAAAAATGCTTAAGTATTGACTTGATTAGATTTTGAAAACCTATTTTCCACATCATAAGGTAGGCAACTGTAATACCAACTCTATCAGATGTTGAGTGACCCTAATTTCTTATACTTACTAAAATAAATTTAAAGTATTAAACTTATACTTAACATTTAGAGTATTAAATATAATCTTATGGATAAATTTAGCTTCATGTACAACTCCCAAATGCTTGTGGACTTGGTTTTGAACTTATAAAAAAGCAACACGTAAGTGTTATATAATGTGTATGCATTTTATAATACACTATATAACGTGTATGCATTATACAATGCGTACATGATCTATAGTGCATATGCATTATTTGAATTTAAATTGAAAACCCAATGTTTAGGCTTGGAAATGACTTGGAATTCTGAGCCAAAGGATTGGGACTATACATCTATAGTGAAGACCAATATTTTTAAGAAAAACCAACAAATTTCAACTTCAATTATCAAATACACTATGTATTTCAACATCAAAATTCAAAAAATTATTACTGTTACAATGAGCACGTTGACCTTTTTCTAAATGTATGATTTTTATAATTTTTGGGCTATTTTAAGGGTTTAAACTATATTTATTTCTAACAACACCTTTTTAAGGCCACTACATGCCTCACCCATACATGCCTATTCATGTCTATCTAATTTTTTTTGATCCAACTGTAAAAAAACCTACATGGTAACAAACTAGGCCTAATTCTACACACATTCAAAAAAATCAATTTTTATTTTTTTAGGTAGTTAGGGTGGGTCTCACGGATGACTATCCATTTTTTTGTTATTTTTTAGGATATACTTAATTGTAAAATTAATAAAAAGTGTTCAAAAAAATTTAAAAAAAATTGTAACAAACTAGAAGATCTAATTTAAATATTCACCAAAGGGTTTCTAACAGTATTTAACGATGCTCAAAAAATGGTGAGCCACACAAAATGGTACAATTTAAATATTCTTAAAAAATAGGAGGTCCTCTTCAAAATTTATATGTTTAACCTATTTATACTTACCATTTTTTTTAAAAAATAGTTTTTTTGAAACTAGACTCGAAATGCTACAATTCATGTTTTTATACCATCTTCAAATTTTGAGTGTAGCCATCTCTAATTATCTACAGAAGTGTACATTTATAAAAAAAAATTTAAAAATCATGTCCACAAGTAGGCCCTTTTTTTTCCCCCAAGTTGGTACACTTATCCCACTTTAAACTTAATCCAAAGTGGTGTGATTGGGGAAACATAAGTCACATTAATGACCTACATATATCATATAACCACTTTGTGTTGATTTCACTTGCTCATCATTCCTCCCTCATCTCTAATAACTTCCTAGTCATCCCTCATCTCCCCTAATCACTCTCTCCTCATTCCTCATTATCCCTAGTCACTCCCTCATTTACCCTCACTATCCATCATCATCTCTAATCACTCCCTCATCATCCCTAATTACTCCCTCATTGACCCTCACTATCCCTCATAATCCCTAATCATTCATTAACCCTCACCATCCCTCATCATTTATAATCACTTCTTCATCATCCCTAATCACTCCATTGACTCTCACCATCCCTCATAATCTATAATCACTCCCTCATCATCCATAATAACTATTTCATCATCCCTAATCACTCCTTCCTCATCCTTCCTCAACCCTAATCATTCCATTATTGACCCACACCATTCTTTATCATTTATAATCATTCCCTCATAGTCCCGAATCTCTCCCTTATTGACCCTCACCATCCCTCATCATCCCTAATCATTATTTCATCATCATTCATCATCTCTAATCATTCCTTCCTCATCCCTTATTACCCCTAATTAATCCTCATTAACCCTCACCATCACTCGCCATCCCTAATCACTCCCTCATCCTCCCTTATCACTCTTTCATTGACCCTCACCATCCCTCATCATCCCTAATGACTTCCTCATCATCTCTACTCAATCCATCCTCATCTTTAATTCTTCGGGGAGACCCTCTCTCCCTATACTTATTCATCATTATGGTAGAGGCACTGGGAAGATACATACAAGTAGATATAGCCTCAAAAAAGCTAGTGGGCATCAAACTTGTCTCCTCCCTTTAGCCTATGGTGGTGCAACAGTTTGTGGATGATACCATCTTCTTTGGCATCTCATCAGTGATTGAAGTGAGAATATGGAAGAATATCTTAAATAATTATGCCATAGAGTCTGTACAAAGGATAAATTTCCAAAAAAGCAATGCGTATTTATTCAACACTCCTAATGACCTTAGAAATATAATCATTAATATATTAGAATGTGCTAAAGTTGCTCTACCAGCCACCTACCTGGGTCTCCCACTCATGGTCAAAGAGGTATCTCCTAGTTTTTGGAATGGAATTGTGGAAAGAACATAGAGGAAACTTCTTGGTTGGAAAGGGAAACTCCTCAGTAGTGTTGGTAAACTACAACTTCTTCGGGCCTCATTGCAAGGTATTCCTACATACTTCCTATTTCTTTTTAAAATTATTGCATATTTTGCTGATAAACTAGAATAGATCCAAAGAATTTTTTTATGGATGGGGGTGGAAGACAAACAGAGAATGTCTTTATTCAGATAGGAAAAAGTGTGTCTTCCAAAATCTCATGGTGGACTCAATATTAGGTCTATCAAGAACATGAACAAAGCCCTTCTCTCAAAAATTAGTTGGAACCTGATCCATAAAAATAATGATTGGGGGGAATAATGTATGCCAAATAATGCATAGCATTGATGATTCCAACTTTCTTCAACATATGGGATTACCCCAAGGATCTGTGATATGGAATAAAATGCTAAAAAGTATAATCCTTCTTAAACAGGGAATTAGATGGAAACTTGGAAATGGTTGGCATATTAAATTCTAGGATGACATCTGGTTAAAAGACAAGGCTCCCATCACACAAGGAAACTATGGAGAGATTGCTAACTTGGATACTCAATTTTTTAGAGATAGAGTCAGTGGTTATATGGAAAATAACAATGGGATGCAGAGCTAGAAAAATCTATTGGACTGCTGTGATCACCAGCCTGAGCTTTTCCCTAGAGTGTAGGAGATCCAATAGTGTGTTTAAGAGATTAGAATCCCTCTCTTCCCCAGTGAAGATGAACAATACTGGTGGCCAAATAAGAATGGATCATTCTCAATCAAATCTACTTACCATCTGCTCATTCTTGAAGCTTAGAATAAAGATGTATGGAAAAAGGTTTGGAATTATAAACTTATTCCAAAAATTAACATGTTCTGGTGGGCTTTTGCTCATAAAAAAAACCTAACACAAGATAACCTTCAAAAGAGAGGGTTTACCCTGGTTAACAGATGTATTTATGTGGTTCAAAAGAGGAATCAGTTTCACACCTCTTCATCCACTATGATTTTGCCCGAGAATTATGGGGCACAATACTTAATAGCTTTGGTATTGAATGGTTTTGTAATTCTGACCTTAAAGAAGTAATCCTCAGATGGAATCCAACCTTCACACATCCTTGGCTTATAAAATTATGGAAGCAAACTCAACCATGTTTGAGCTAGAATTTATGGAAAGAACGCAACCACAAAATTTTTAGGGAGACTGCTAGAAATGCATCTCAGGTGTTTCACTCCTTTGTTAAGACCATTATGGAAAGTGTCACAACAAATCATATTCATACTATAAAGAAACCCCTATCTCAAATTGAAAACCAAATTGTAGCCAAATGGAAGGTTTAAAACTAGATCCTTGGGTATAATAACTCCAAAATTCTATAGAGACTAAATACTAAATGGATCCCCCCAAAGCCTAACTAGATGAAACTCAACTTTGATGGGGCACCCAAGTCAGATGGTAAAGCTAGTGGAGGAGGAATTATAAGGAATGATAAAGGATGGATGACTATTGTCTATGCTGGTGGAAGCCAGAGCAATAACTATGTTGAAGCAATGGCTCTATTATGGGGGTTAAAGTTGGCTATATCCCTAAGAATAAGGAACTTGAGTATACAAGAAGACTCTAAAATGGTCATATATGTAGTTAATAAAGCATCAAATGTGGGAATTAACATAAAATACATCATTATAGATATTCAATTGCTTTTGCAAAAGTTCTCTGAAGTAGAGATTTCCCATATTTACAGAGAGGGAAATAGGGTTGCTGATGCTTGTGCCAACCTTGGTCAGCAATTTTTAGGTTGGAGGGTGTGGCGACAAGGTGTTCATATTCCCTTAAACATTAGGGATATTATTCAAGAGGATATGACCTATTAAGGATGAGGCACATTTATGACAAGGATAGCTCTCAGAGGTGGTCCATTTGGAGAGGGCCATTGTGGATTTTAGAAATTGATAACTTTGGTATTTGTTTGACAATTATTCATGATTCATTGTATCATGAGGTTAAGGCACGTGGGTCTCATTATGAAAATAAATGGGAAATAATTCCCAAGCATGGGAGTAGACAACGTCATCTCTGTAGGGTATTTCAAATAATGATCCATCACATCTTCATTATGCATAAATGAAAACAAGGGTTAGAAACCATTTCTAAGCTGAAGACTGAATTTAAGAACTCCATAATTTGGGTTTGAAAATACAAAATGGGAGGAGACCACATTTAAATAGAACCAATCTCCTGCTGTGAATTCAAAGATAATCCACTGGTTTGGCACTATTGTAAAGAAGGGGGAATCAGCCCATATCTGGAAAGGCTTAATGGGTTTGACAAAAACTTGTTTGAGTAGTTTGTGAGATCCTGGTTAAATAGGTGGGTCATGGTGGATGGAATTAGTTTTGAAATCTCCAAAAAGGTGATAGCTATGGCAATAGGAATGGCCATGTAAGGAATAAAACTTCAAAGGAAAACCAAAATTATGGATCTTCCAAGCCACAAATTATTTCTAGGTGAGGGAGAAGAACTCATCTCGTATCAAGGAAGATTTGAGTGCGCTAAAATTCTAGAGCCATGGGATGGAGTGTGCTTCATTATCATGAAGTAATTCATGCTTAAGGGTTAATTTACTAGGTTCTATAATTACCACCTCCCTCTGTTAAATCACTTTAGGTGCAAGGTTATTATTAGTTTCCCTTTTTACCTGCTCTCCTCTTTACAACACTGTATCCTTAGGGTGAGAGCTAAAATGGCTAAGAAGCTAGATATGAAACCTATTCCCCTACACCAAGGCCTAATTTTCTACTTATACAACTTTCATCGTGCCCTAGACCATCAAAGACTATCAAAATTGATAGTGGAGACATTCCTTCCAATCCAGTGTCTGACGATGTTATTGATGAGTCCTATTTTTCCCCTGCTCCTACCAAAACAAAATATATTTCTTTCTCCACCCTAGAAGAGACCCTTGTTGACACCCCCATCTCCTTTGTGAGCAAGAAGGGTAAGAAGAGAAACTTGATGAGGAGGAAGAGAATATTAGAAGACCACAGAGGGGACCCACAAAAATTTGGGTAGGGCCACAGGGGGCTAAGGTGGTAAATCTTATAAATCTTCCAAAATTAATAAGGAATGCTTCTCCTCTAGAGTTTGAAGGTCAGGGTGGGTTGCTGTTAAACCCACCCTGAAGGCCAAACTGATTGATTACTCAGAAAGTGCTTCAGGGGAAGCAACCCAGGAGGAAGAGTCTAAGGAGCTGGAAATCTAGGAAATTTCTGAGGACACTGAAGGGAAGCAGGAGACTAGGGATTTTGAGGTTACTAAGGAGCATGGTACTGACACTATGGAAACTAATGACAATAAGGGGAAAATGTATGTTGAAGAAGCTGACAAGGAAATAGAGAATGAGGTTGATTGGAAATCTAAAATTGGGGCCCTAAAGGATCGTATTCAGAGGTTAGAGCAAAATTTCACGAAGGCACTCTAGAATACAATTCTCCTGAACATGTATATGCTAAAAGAGGTGGGTAATACTGGGCATGATGACAATGTAGACAATACTAAGAAACTTAATGATCTTCTCAAATCAATGGTTATGTAATGGAAGTCCTCTCTAACTCTGGTCTTTCCATTTCTTGTGTTTTGTTTTTGTGTCTGTTGTTTCTCAACTAGTGTTGTCGTCTCTCTGAAGGCATATTTTGTTTGATTGCCTTCTTGTATTTTTTTCTCTATGAAGGGTTTGGCCCCTAGTTTTCCACCTTACCTTATCAAAAACATTTTTCTTGTATTGAATCTTATTTTCTAATTCTAAAATTTACTTACTCAAATGAGACCCAAAAGAACTTTTCTTTCACTCAAATAAGGAACTCAGATATATTATTTGATTATTTGGTGGGATTTAAATTCTATATAGTGATCCATGCCCAAATCATGGAGAGAGAGAGAGAGAGAGAGAGAGAGAGAGAGAGAGAGAGAGAGAGAGAGAGAGAGAGAGAGAGAGAGAGAGAGAGAGAGAGAGAGAGAGAGAGAGCCTTGGACTAGAATAAATAAGTAATAAATTGATAAAATGGTGGGATAAAATTGTATTACTCACATATATAGATTAGGATTTGGGAATATTATAATCCCACCCTAGAGTTGAGATTCCAAATTTATATCTCTAGAGATAGGGGATATTGGATACTGGTTAGGAATTCCAGTCCCAACCCCATACATAACCATATATCCATAACATATTTATAGTATACTAGATTGTCAGATAGATAGATAGATAGGTGGTCACTAATCTGGTAGAGTGTGTTTCAGTCTAGTAACTGATAGATTGTGTTTTTGAACCCAACTAGACCTATACCCAATCTAATCTATATACATCTTAGTATATAAAGGGAATGAAGGGCATATTCCTTAATCTAGTGTATTGAGGAGGAGCCACAAAGAGCTTGGGCATGGCCTAGTGGGCCCTAAAAGATAAATTGAGGCCTTGTCATACTTTGAGTATTCCCTAATCCCTAATATAGTATATCAAATAATAACATATGAATGGGGTCCCCACCATAGATATATAGGGGGAACCATTTTAAAGGCACTATACCAATCTCAAACTATTCCTACCCATTAAGACAATGAAATATTTCCCTACCTACTTCATCTATGTCAAGGAGTAAGGCAAGGGAAGCTTGGATTTTTGATATCTAAATTTTCTTCACTTAATAACAAATGCCCAAATCCTAATCTATGTATGTAAGTAATATAATTTCATCCCACCCTTATTTATTCTAGCTCAGGGCTCTAAATACACCCTCTCTCCATGATAAGGGTTATTAAGGTTAACCATATGTGTAAAATGTTTCTTAACCTTAAAATTAATGTAAATCTATCTTAAAACCCATTTATAAGTATCCAACATAGGTGGAAGTATAAAAAAAGCATGTTTTGGATAAGTCATAGGCTATTAAGAGACTTAAAATGTATGAAATAGAAAAGAGACCAAGTTTAGACATTAGTTAAGATATGATAATTCTTGAATAAATCAAGATAAAAAAAAAGGTATTTAGGTCTAGTGTGGGGTTTAGGTCTAGGTTTGTGGATGACTGCGTAAACCCTTAACTAGGGTTTCGTAAGCAAAAACTTGTATATCTGTCTACAAAATTTTTAGAAACCTATAAAATTTTGTAGATAGGTGTCTATAGATGTTTTTCAATTGATCTATGTGGTTTTATAACTTGGAATTCATCAAAAGATAATATATTCATGACTGTGTTTTTTAATAGACCTCAAATAGGTCTAAAATAGGGCTAAATGTGTAGTGTTTCAAAGTCTCTTAAAAATCAAAGTTGTAGTAGATTGTATAATGTGTAATGTACAAATGAATGCATGAAGTCATTTTGATGAAATTTAATAATATTTTTGATCCTTAACATCTTAAAAATAGACTAGACCTAAGTGAGAGAGCTAGAAATCCTATTTTGTTGCATTTTGGTGAGAATTAAGTACAAATAATGGAAGAAGCTTATGTGCTAGTTTAGATAGTGTCAAATAAAATAAAAGAATCCTATTGGGGATATTGGGAGTCAGTTTTGAGTGAAATATTTTATATAAAGGGTGAAAAACTAATTAATAAGGTTTGATATGATATAACTCTATGTTATCTACAAGAATTATGTTGATATGGACATGGATCAGTGTTTTGATGGAGATT